>CM076580.1:597798655-598067170 GCA_034641835.2 Pinus albicaulis
ACTAACTCTTCACATTCCTAACTAATCAGATTCCCTCGTGTTCTCCAATCATTTGGGAACATTTACAATTTTCTCCCAATATTTATTTAAAATCACTCAAATTATTTAAGGATTACATAAGAAACTAAAAATATAAGACCTCCCTATGTCTACAAAATGCAAAGTATTTTTCGGAACCTAATGCCGCTGCATCATGTTTCAAAGCTGATCTGCACTGAATTACCTCACAGTAACTCGTTCTTGACATCGCAAGACTTACTGTGACATCACTTAGACTTTTGTGTATCAAATTAGCTCACAGTGACTCATTCTTCGCATCAATGACATTGATTGGAGATCTATAGATCAGAGTGACTTGTTATTGACTTAGAGTAACATTTCTTGAGCTTTTGTGCATTGAATTATGTCATGGTAACATCAATTGACTTTTATGCTTTGTATATCATCTTTTAAGCTCACATTATATTTTTATGTGAAATCAATAGGACTATGACCTATAATATATGATTGTTCAATGTGTTATAGTAATTTGTGTTTAGTGGTGAGAATATAACCATAACTAAGTAATGTATGATAGTAACAAGGTGTCTCTTGAGTTTATATCACTATGTATATCCAATGTCGATTATATTGACAATGATGTAGTCATGACGATAGTAAAACCTATTATGGAAATGAACTTGATATGACTGTTAATGATCTTAGTATGACATACTTGGCATTAACTCTATATTTCAGTGTAACCTTGTGAATGGAAATAGTCTTTTATATGGTAGTGATACAGAAATGAGCTTCATACTAGTCACATGGATTACACAGTAGGTACAAACAATAACTATCTATTATTTTGATATTCTAGTAGGATCAGGCTAGGTAAACACCTCTTAGTTAGGGTTGTGTTGGGGTTCTATGCCTCATAAATGATATTGTGCACTCTTGTTAATGACATTCTCTACGTAGTGGACAACAAAAAGTCCAACTAGGTTGGAAGGGAGAATCCTGACCATAAATTGCTACATAGTTATTTTGATTTTAGAGTTGATCTTGTGCTTATTAGATACCCATGTTCTCACCATGGGTTGCTAGGTCTGAACCAATGGTTTATGAGAACTCCATAACATGGCTATGTATTAAATATTTATGAGAACTCTATATTGTGGTTTTAAATTGCACATCTCACTGTGCTATCACAGTGGTTGTATAAAGAGGTATGATTTGTTGCATGTGGTTTATGAGAGCTCCATAACATGGCTATGTATTAACTGTTTATGAGAACTCTATATTGCGGTTTTATATTGCACCTCTCATTATGCTATCACAGTGGTTGTATAAAGAGGTATGCTTTGCTGCATGTGGTTGATGAGAACTCCATAACATGGCTATGTATTAACTGTATATGAAAACTCTATATTGCGATTTTATATTGCACATCTCGATGTGCTATCACAGTGGTTGTATAAAGAGGTTTGCTTTTCTACATGTTGTGTGTGGATATATATGTGAGATGTGGTTTGCAAAGTATGATGAAAACATTTGAATTATACTTAGTGTAAAAGAGGAAATTTGGGATCTATTAAGATAAAAAAAGTCCAAACCTATAGAAATTTAGAAAATCTTCATAGACTAACAGAAATAACAGTATACATTATAAAAAAACTAACATAACTAACAACATTATCATGTCATTATGTCAGAATGTTCCATTATAATAGACTATATATGTTCCTTCTAAGATTAATTTTGGTTACAATGCCCCCTACAGTATGGAATAAATTAACTTTCATGTGACAAGTAAAATAGACAGTCCATCCAAAATCCACGTCATAATGTGGTTACAAGCAAAAACATATAACACCCCTATTCTTTATGGCCTTGAGAATCTTCAGTGCCAAACCCTCAGTTGCTTGATTGAGCCAAGTAGGTTGGCCTTCGTAAGAAGGGTTTATTAGGTTGTGGTTGATTGCTTCCATATAATTGAGATCAATTTTTCACTTCCAACCATGGAGGAATTGAGTAGCCATACCTCACACTTGCACTAAGTGGAGGTGTTTGATGAGAATACACTGAATTCACACCTCCTGTGGGAAGAATAAGGCAAGTGGGTAAACCCCCATTTTGATAGAGAGGCACTTGAAAGTTTATGAGTTCTTGGAATAATGGTGTATTATTTGCAATATTGTCCAATGTGTTGGACATTTCCCTGGTTTCATCAATTGTGCTTGCATTTATGTCAACCATATCAGTCATCCCTTGTTCCTTTTCAAGCATTTATTTAGCCTTTCTTTCTTCCTTTTCCTGTCTTTCCATTTTTTTTGTTGATCCTTCTCGTGCCTTTATCTCTCTCTTTCAAGCCTTTAATATGCTCAGTGTTGTGCGGCAAAAACCCTTGTTGCCCTCTTTTCCTTGGCTATATCCTTTTTTTTTAGTTTTAATTCCTGGATTTCAACTTTTTTCTTTTCAGAGTCAACTAAGAGTTTTATATAGTCTTCTGAGGTGAGTAACTATGAACTTCGGCCCAAACGAAGACTATCGGGAGTTCCTTGCTTCTTTTTCATTGACACTCTTTCTACTGGTAGCTTTAGGAACCGCCCAAGTGACTTCTCCACCCCCCCTCCCCCCCCACCCCACCTGCATGTCATTGCTTGGCACTTGCCTTTCAATATTCGTGACAATTGATTGAACTGTATTGTTATCTTCATATTATGCCTCATTATGTGCTTCATTTTCTTCCATTGATCTATTGTCCACAAAAAAATGAACAATTTCACTGTTCAATTCAGCTGGCTGTGAAGGCATGTTCATGAATTTTTCATTGGTTCTTGAGACACTGTGTTCGTTCAAATTAATCATGGCTTCTACCAGCCATGATGGTGGGTTTAATTGGCTTGGAAATTTCAATTAGTCATTTTCAATGTCATTAACAGTATCATCAATTTCATTTTCAACTACATCTGCATTAACAATATCAATAATTTCATTTTCAACTGCATGTTTAACAATGTCATTAACAATATGAGCATAAAAAGTTCCATGTACTTGAGTTGGTAGAAAAATCTCCATGTTGCTATCAATTTTTTCATAAATATATTGTGTTTCACATACCTGCTTATCATCATCAACATATAATTATCCTTGAGAGAGGGAAATTATATTACCAGCTGCAACCACATCACCATGTTCATGTAATTCTTCTTTCACTTCAACATCTATTTGGGCATGCCCTTCTTCCTGACCATCCACATGAAACACTTGGCTACAACCAATATCATGCATAAGAGCATCATAATTCAGTGCCCAAATTCATGTCCTCCTAAAGCTAGCCTTGATATTTGATGGTGTTAGAGCCCTTTTAAAAGCTTTACTTGCAAGCTCTACTAGCTCGAACCTTTTCACCTCAACCCATGGATTCTTTTCCATCCATGCAGCACGCTTTGACCTGAAATAGTTCTTGAAAGGGAAAAACACAGTAACATCAAGGGGTTTCAATTTGTGAGTGGTATGAGCGGGCAATGTTAAAAGGTCAATGCCCAATTTTTTTGCTTCCTCAAAATTTTTTACATCCATGTGGCTTCCATGGACATATAATATCAATAGGTGTCTGTTATTAGGTGAGACACCACCTAGCATAGATGCAGCAAAGTCAAAAATCCAATTTTAAAAAAAAATCTTTAGCCATCCATGCATGGGGATGTGTAGCCATGCATGCACCTGGTTCACAGTTTTGTATATATTTTTTCAACTGATTTTTACCTTTGAATAGATAAAATCCTGGGATTTAAGCACCAATTGCATTGACACAACATAAAATGGTTATCCACTCCCTGCTCTGAGGAAAAATCTTTTTCACTTTTCGGCTCCCTCTCTTGGAAATTACCCACATGCCACAATTCCTTTCTTCCTATAAACCTGTTGCATCACAGTTCCATATATGGTATGCACCATAAGAATGTTTATCATATGCACTACAAAGAGTGTCATAGAAATTACATAAAACTGCAAGGCGCAAATTTAATTCTCTGTCTCTGTCAAGGCCCTCAGTTGTATGCAACACAAGGTATGGATGCCTTTTTTTAAACCCAAACCACCATGATTTACGAGGAAACCCATCTTTGAATGGGTTTGGCCTCCCTTGACAGATTTGAGCAACTATGGATTTTAGTTGTATCAACTCTAGCCCATGTCCCAATTGGGCCATTTATTTACACCACTCAACCACCTCGGCCTCCTCCTCTTCGATCATAACTGTAAGAGGACCTCTACGTTTGGTGTGAGTGAGACCATTTATCCAAAAATGTATTGATGAGGGAGGAATACCATGTTTATTTGCAGATGCCCATACTAAATATCCGTTAAACTCTATGTCGTCAATTGCAGCTAACATTTCTTCCTTTTTCCAACCTCTTATAGTGCTGATATTTTTAGTTGAACTTGCCCTTTGGAATGTGGTTGACAATGGCTCTGTGAGTGATGGTGTGACAACATCAACTTAAACCACATGGTCATCCTAAAAAACATTGCTTGGACCATTGTTGACATTCACATCACCTATCCTTTCCTCATCTGATGAAGTGCATCACAGTTGGGCACCCCTAGTCACTCTTCTGCCACTTCTGCTTGTACGAGATACATAACTAAATCTTGCCATAGATGCAACTACTTGCAAAATTACTACATGCATTTAGTTAAGAATAATTGAAAAGTATGCTTCCATACAAGCCAAACATATCTCTACTTTATTACAGGAATTATCAACATGTATGTTAGTAGCAGCTCAAGAGATTTTCATACATATGGATTTTTGATAGTATCCTTAAAAAAAACAAATCTACAAATGGAATTAGTTATATGTCTTCAAATATATCAATGATTATTGTTTTGATAATTTGTTTTTACACTTAAAATACAATGATTGTTTTGATAACTTGTTTTTACACTTAAAATACAATGATTGTTTTTGATAATCTGTTTTATTTTACTTTAAATACAATGAATATTTTGATAATTTGTTTTTACACTTAAAATACAATGATTGTTTTGATAACTTGTTTATAAAAGTTAGTATTGTTTCCTCCTTTGTTCTATACAAGGGATTCCTTGAAGACTTGACTGAAAAAAATTACATTAGAATGGTTGTTTTCCCTACTAAACATGGCTACTCATATTTGGGTCAATTTGGATACAGAATATATTAAACAAGGCTACTCATATTTGGGTCAATCTGGATACATAATACATCTAGATGCAATATTTTGCATTGACAGATTTCCTTTAGTAGGTCTTTCTTGACTTGCCTTCAAGGGATTAAAGAGATTACAGGAGTAACAGGTTGCAACAAGGATTGGATTCCTAAGTTTGGATTGGAAAGACATGATAATTTTGATTTCTTGAGACATTTCAACACAACCCATTTTTCTCTTGAACAACTTCAGCGTAGAAGAGGCTAGATAATGGTCACTAGTTCCATGATTGCATTTATTCCCTTCCCATTTATAACGATTTACAGTGTATGGCTCTCATCATCTTTTCATCCTTTTCCATATAAAAAAACCTATAATAATAATAATAATACAGAGCATGATTTTATTTAGAGCCTCTTGTTTACAGGAAGGTAAAGGAGCACCATTGAACTTCTTTGAGACACTTAGGGTTGAGCTTATCAGTAAATCTGTAATAGTTACTATTGTGTCTCCTGGTTTTATACAGTTTGAATTGACATCCATAGAATGGTCGGTAAGAGAAATATTGCACCACTAATCTCTAATGTCTCTTAAAAAGGAGTCTCATGTTTTATAGTGCTTTGGGTAGATAGGAATTTATGGACCAATAAAATGTCTTACGTACGAACATAGCTTAAGGTCTTGAGAGGTCTTACTTAGGCACAAATAAGGTCTTAGGTCTTGGGAGGTATAACCTGAAGCGATAGTGAAGGCCCTATATGTTTTATTAGCTCTTGGAAGTTCTTACTTGAAGTAGTAGTCATGGTCCTGTAATTTTTGTTAGTTGAGCTTCCTCAACTCTTCCTTAAAATTAAGGCTTAAGGTCCTCATTGGTCTTACCAATGTTAAGGTGAGTTTCTCAACTCTTCCTTTAAAGTAATGCCTAAGGTCCTCATTAGTCTTCTAGAAGCCTAAAAGTTAAATGTCTTCTTCACTTAATCGAAGGACTCATTTGTTCAATCTAGGATGCTTTCAACAAATTCAATGTTATATTTTGTATTGTTCCATCTGTACCATCAGGCTCTCATTAGGCTTACTTTTGGTATAAGCCTAGAAGGTAAAGGTCTAGGGCCTATCTTTGATGGAAGCCTAGAAGGTAAAGGTCTTGGTTGCATAGTTGGATGACGTGTTTGTTCAATGTAGTAGGCCTCCAACAAATTCAATGTTATGGTGTCAATTGTTAAATCTTCCATCTTTAACTGAACCGAGTTATCATTGTGGGGAAGGATAATTTAGATTCTTTTGACCACTTTCAAGGAAATATACCATGGTTGTTCCCCATGGAGATAACATAGGATTCCACATGAGAAATTGTTGAAGCTTCATTGAGGGAAAAGCGAGATGGGATAACTCCTATGTTCTATTCATACTTGTAGTTCATAATTATGCCATGAAATTTTGGAAGGCCACCCAAAGTATTCATCTAAGGACAATCCCTTACAAGAGAACTATAGATTGTTTGCAATTCTTTTATGGGGAAATTTAACATACACACTCTCTTTAAAACATTGAAACTTTCCTAGGCATTGGGATGAATTGGTGTTCAACTATAAGCGAGTTATGTTCTTTGTTCTACTCCTTTTTATCTACAGCTAACCATACTAGCCAATACTCTACATTATGGTTGTGTTCTATTTCATTCAGAACATAGGAAAATAGAAAAAAAAATATATATTTTCATGAAATTTAAACTGTAATAAAACTGAAATAAATACTTATAAATGAAAATAAGAAAAATGAAATAAAGACTCAGAAATTAATATAAAATTGTAAGGAAATTGCATTGTAATTGAAAAAACTAACCTGAATATACTGTGAAATGTTTTGGGGTGTGTTCTGTGCTATTTTGTCTCCAGGGATGGTGAATAGTTTTAATGTGAAACATGAAACTTCAGTAGTGGTGGAACTTCTTTTATATTTTTTTGTAGTTTAATTTAATTGATGACACTGATGGACATAAATTGCAATGGCTTCATTTTTCATGTGTGATCTGGATTGAATTTGATGTGATCCAATGGCTGGGAATTTATTTTTGTTGATCCATGCGCTTTGATCTGTTTTAATGGGAAATATAATAGGTTGAATGCCATTTATTGAAATTGTTGGGTGGGTGCCATTTATTGTACATAGTGGGTTTAAATGTTTTTATTGGGTGGGTGTCATTTATTGAAAACAATGGGTTTAAATGTTGAATAACACAACAATTATGGCTAACATATATTAACTTTTATTATGTGCAGGTATGGATATGAAGTTGGGATATACAACATCAGTTTTGATCAGTGGGGTTGAAGAGACTGCTAGTTTTTACTTATGTAATAGAGCATTTTGGAAGGATTAATGGTTTTATGAGTTTTGTAGTTGAGACAATAGTATTGGTACTATTAATACTTATTAAATTATCTATGGACAATTTTCGGCCCAGTCAATGTTTTGGGAAATTTTGGACATAATTTAAAATAGATTTGGACTTAAAGTTATTCGTTTTTGTTTAATTATTGGTTGCACATGTCAATTTCAGGTGGGTTGGTGGGACCAGTACTATAAAAATTACTGGCCCTTGCAAAACATTAGACATCTCTCCCCTACTACTTCAAAGATATTTATTCATATGCAAAAGCATAGCCTTGAGTTGAGTTAGAACCTACTTATTAGAGCATGTTCACTTTATTGTAGAATAATAAATTAAGAGTGTTCAACTACATCATGTACTGAATTCACACCCTCAAAGAAACCATCAGCAAGTATAGTCTTCTAAATGCAATTAAGTGATTTCACATAGTTTCTGTAACTCGATATATATAGAGCTCGACTTCATAAATTTTAACAAAATTACATAGAAACAAGCAAGTTTCAACGATATAAACCTTCCAACAAATATCATTATTAAATAAGAAAAAAATGAGTCATGATCATGATCACATATAAAACTAAATATAATTTATTTTTTCACAATACAAATAGAATCCATATAACCAATACCAACAATTGTATGTTTTCTATTTAATTTTTTTTATGCTCAAAGGTTCATTTTATAGTTCAAGTACATAAATTCATGAACAATTCATCCATGTCTATATTTATAGGATTTGACCTATATTTTGTTTATCCATGTATCTGGTCACTTGATAACCTACAGTATATTATTTTCTATATAGATCCATCCTATAATTTCATCCACCCTATTCAGGAGGTTTAGTGGGCCGGTGAAGTTATAAAACAGGGAGGGTGAACTAAGGTAATTTGAAGGCCAACGAAGGTGGGCTAAGATTAATTTATACGACGGGTGAAATGATATTGAGATATATATCTTCAAGAATCTTGAAGTATTCTCATAATTGGATAAACAATATCAGTATAACATGAAGAAGCTCAAATCACGGATGTATAACCTATTTCTAGATTTAAATCTCCACACCTCCGCATAATAATCTTGTGGAGTGGCAGTGTCTAGTTGAAACGAAAATTTTACTTTCACATAGGGAGTGCATCTGTTGCATTTGAACCTACCATCAGGTGATGAAGATCCAATCAGGGCGCTTCTACTTGATGTCCCTGGATTTCCTTGATCTCTTGCAACTTTTATCACAAAATCACAATTCGCAGTGCCCACAAAGACATACATAATCACAACCATAAATAGTAAAAACTGTTGAACACTATGTCTACCATGCAAGTAGATTCATAAGCTCCATAAATATTAAAAACTACGGAACACTATTTCTACCATGCAAGTAGATTCATAAGCTCCTGATATCGTACTACTCTCTTTGATTCTTCCAAATGCAACCCTACATTAGATGGAGTGAATGGAATTATACAACATGAGTATGAAAATAAAAACAAACATGTCTTAACTTCTAAAGATCTATAAGACTAGTGTGTTGTTGGCCTCATTAGTCTTTATTTCATTGCATGTTGTTTTTTTTTTTATCGTCGTGACATTGTGGCGGTGGTATTTACCTTCATATCCTTTCCTACTCCTAAATATGTGAATAATCTATATAGTGGAAAACCTTTCAAGGGCTATAAAAAAACATAATGGATGGATATTGATTCTATAAAAGGGAAAATTTTTGTGAAATGAAGAAGAATTCACTAGCTAGGAACGTGTCATGGCCCTATACTTGTGGTACTCTTTCAACCACTTATGGTGGGTGCGACACTACTATACTTTTCTTTTCACCGATACTAAAGTATATGGAATACGCCTTCAACACTTAACCAATTTTACAATAAGTATTCTAAAAAAATGAAACATATTAAGTTATTTTCAATATTAATATTAATATTTCATCAATATGAAACAAGAAATCATAAATAACATAAGTATACACATATATACTTGGGAGAGGAAACTCGTAAAATTTGCCCAATAATAATATCACAATGTTCAATATTTTATAAAATACAAGTTTTTAGGTAAGTCGTGCAACCAACTGACTTGGCCTGAACACTTAACCAAATCTGATAAATGTGCCATAGTCATGCAGTACACTGCTACCACCTACCCGCAATACTCAACCTAGAAACCCCTACATGTTTTGCAAACCCTTCCTAGCTTGTTAACCTGTTCAACACTTTCTAACCACAACTTGTACTATTGTGGCCCATTATGCATGCTATGCATACTTGTCTGACCTAGTATACATGCTACACATACTTGTGTGGCCCAGTCTGCACGCCATGTTCTGCCCTACATGATACATGTACTTCTATGACCCAAACTACCTATTCCACTTGAACCGTTGACCTGTCCGTGGTCGACCACCAGATTTATGCCCATTGGTGCACTCACATGGCCTGCCACTAGAATGATCTGACTCACCTTATCCTCCCTAAACACGCTTGCCCCGATTAGCCCCTTTGCCCACACCGCAGCCCGACTTTCACTTTTTCCTTTGCAGCAACGGTTCTCCTTAGGAGGAGTCTTTCGTTTGACGAATTGGGAGCTGATGTGACAGCTCCTGATCCACCCCTCTGGTGACCCTCTCTTCTCCGACCTGATGGTGGACCCCGCGACTCCAACCTTCGATGGCGGCAAATGGAAAATGGTAGAACAGAAAACGGCGATGAGCGCCTCCTCCACCACGGCTTTCCTGGCACCGCTCCTCCCCGCAATGCGCCACTCCCATGACTCCGGCCACCTATGCAATGCAAATGGTGGAAAAGACATGAATTTAAATGCATTCAATGCTGGGCTGCTATCAAAATATTTCAAAATTAGTCTTCATGCGTTTTAGTTTCTCGGTCGCGCCTTACCTTCTTCTATTTCTTCTGGCAAGCTGTGAGTGACCCTGTTTCCTTATTTTTTCTGAGCGCGGCCTCTACCTTCTGATGTTTCTTCGTGGCAAGCTGTGAGTGACCCTGTTTCGCACAGCGTTCCAATAAATCTCCTGTTCCTTTTCCTCACTTTCCAAGTACTTCTGGATACCAGGGCAACTGCTCCTACCATCAGGGGTTTGGCATCATCACATATTGGGTTTCAACTCCCCTGCAAAAGGAAGAAATCTCCCACAGATTCGAGGTGAGCTAATTTGGAATTACTTCAAATTACTTTCATTGGGGATTGCAGGGTTATATAAATATAAAAATTGTTTTGCAAAAGGTTATTTGGGTTCAGGTTATACAAGTTGTGTTCTGTTTTCAAAATATTTAGATTGCAGAAGTGGGACCTCCTGAAATTTGAGAATGAAACCTTGAATGCAATGCAATTGATGAAACATTTTGAAAAATGTCTGATTGAAAACTCTTCCTTTTAGAATGCTTATTATCAGACTTGCCTACGTAATATTTTCATAAGACTCTATTTTGTAATTATGGATTTGAGAGAAACTGTGCGTATAGATTACTCATTTTTAAAATGGAGTTGAGAGAAACTGTGCGTATAGATTACTCATTTTTAAAAGGTAACTTCTAAATTATTATTGAAAACTCTTTAGCTTACTCAGTTTTTAAAATATAAAATATCTCTTTATAGTTTTTAATTTATGTGTATAAAGACTATATTTTATATTTTCCATAAATATTAGTTGTTTTATGTTAAAATTATATGTTAAAATTTATTTATTTAAAATTATATATTTGAGTAGATAATACTGTATTTTTTTCAAATTTCTCAAATTTTTTTTATATTTTTATATGCTCCATAACAATCAGTTGACAGTGATTTTCGTGGTATATATTTTCCCATAAAATTCTCTTTGTGAGAGAAAGATAGTAGTTGTCTATCTTTTACAAAAATTACAAGTCTCTCTCAATTAGAGAGTTTCTTTTACATCCCAAAATATCATTAAAGAAAGCTAAAATATTTGGAACAAAAGAGATATATTAATAAACAGTTATGTGATTTCAAATGTGTTTTTGTTAAGCTAGCCTTCTTGAGGGTCCGTGTCATCAAAGGAAATATGAGTAAAGTGAAGAATTTTTTGTTGTATTTTCTAAAAGATTGAAGAGAAAATATTTTTAAAATCAGAATTATAATGTTTAAAATTTATAATTAAAAAAAATCCAACTTCCAAAAATGATGATGTAGCATTTAGACTTTAAATTGCCTTTAAATGCTGATGATTTGTTTTGATCTCAATCTTTTGCAGGTCGTTAAATTCTGCTTGCTCGAGACTACTAAGGATGTTGTTCCAGACATGTGGTCTCTAGAAATGAAAACAGCCTGGGATGAAGCCTATACCCAATTGGCTGAAGCTATCAAGAGCGAAATGAAGACCGTGTAACCATGAGTCCCAATTGGCTGAAGCTATCAAGAGCGAAATGAAGACCGTGTAACCATGAGTGCCCTGATTTTGTTGCTGAGTATTGACAAAGTCTGGGCAACTAATACCTCAGAGGTATTTAAGATATTTTTGATAAAACCCCTGCAGATTGTAAAGGGTTTTACTGAACGGTTTTGTTAATAATCATATTGTAAATAATTACAATTCTTTGAACAATCATTTCATGGAATATTGGGCTAATAATGCTATTGTTTTGAACAATTTTCCTTCTTATGAGTTTATTTGCCATTCCGTCCCATGAAGCTATATGCAATTTAGTAAAAGAGAAAATTGAGAAAGATTGTAGTGTAATTTTTTAGTTAGTTACATACCCATTAGCATACATTTCATAATCCATATATATTTATTAAAAATAGAAATTTATTGCATGTGTAACATACCCATGAGCATATAGTTCATAATCCATATATATTTATCAAAAATAGAAATTTATATGTGTATGTTTAATAATATCAATTGATTTTTTTCTATCCATCTTCATCATAGAAATTTTTACCATTTATAAGTGAAACTTTCACTTAAGATATTAATCAATTTTAAGCTTGCAATCTAATGTGAATACTATGCTTAATAGCTATACAGATTATAAGGTGTACAATGATGGAAATGTAAACTCACTTATTTTTTTTATTAATGTTTTTATATTTTTACATTTCAGCTTTATCAATTTTATAGAGAGTTGGACTTAGTATGTGATTTGAAAATGATTATTGCATTTGTAAGAAAATAATGTTTAAAATAGGATTTAAATGGTTTAAATTATAAACAATTTGAAAAAAAAAACTATTTTAAAGTTCCATCATTAAACAAAAGCATTAGTATTTATACTAATTTTTTACTTATTGATTATATAAATGCATGGTTTTTAAGCAAATATTAAAACATGAGAATATTGTGTAAAACATTATCTAATTTGTTTATACTATAAATAATTTGAAAATATTATTTTAAAGTTCCATCATTATTATTTTTTACATGTATATGAACGAGTAGTTTTTAACACAAATGTTAATAATTATATTTGTGTGGGTATGATCTGAAAAAGTATAGTTAATCCTAGATTGTATTTTTAAATATTTAAAAATGATATCTTCACATTAATATATGTATATATGAAATAAATAATTATAAATAAATAAACATAAATGAGATTACATAAAAAGATGCAAAGAATCAAGCTATGTAATTATATATATTTTTAATATATTGATTGTTTAATAATTGAATGTTTTTATAAATTGGCAAATTATTAATTATATAAGCAAGTTAACATATATTTCACAGTATTTTATAGTTTTTAAACACAAATAAAACTTTGAAATAAAATATAATATCACTCATATATTTAGCGTTTTAGATATTTTGGTTTTTAACGGTTTCTAGGTTTTGGATGCTATTGATAGACTAGTAACTTATTATGATTTCTTCTTTTAACAATAACTATTTCAAACTTATTTTCTAATTTTTTTTTGTTTTTAATTTACATATAAAAAAATGATATTTCTCAAATCTACATAAAACTTAAAGTTACAAGCAATATTTTAGTAATCAAATTTCCATTTCATAAGTAAGATATAATTTGAGTATTGACTAAGTCTGGGCAACTAATACCTCGGAGGTATTTAAGATATTTTTGATAAAACCCCTGCAGATTGTAAAGGGTTTTACTGAACGGTTTTTGTCAATAATCATATTGTACATAATTACAATTCTTTGAACAATCATTTCATGGAATATTGGGCTAATAATGCTATTGTTTTGAACTATTTTCCTTCTTATGAGTTTATTTTCCATTCCATCCCATGAAGCTATATGCAATTTAGTAAAAGTTGATATCTTAGTGCACTTAAAACCTGGTTATCAACCATTTTAATAAGTAATTTAATATATATTTTAACCGCAAGTAATATACTTGAGAATTAATAATTTATCATTTAACTAAATCAACTCATATATATCATGGCCAATATTCAAACCTACTATTATTATTGATAATTAATAATCAATAATAATAAATATTCATGTTTAATTTTTTTTTTTTTTAATATATAAAGCTAAATTTTAATACTTTTAATTAAATTATATATATTTTGTTTCTAAATATTAAAATTATATCTCTGCCATTAAAATATTCATACTTAAAAAGCTTATAAAAAATACAATTTTTTAATTTTAAAAAAATAAGGAACTTACAAATATTTTTTTCCAACAAAAAAGGGAGAAAGCATTAACCATGAAAATGTCCCATACATGCTTTTATTACAATGCTCTGAGAAACTAGAATGTCTTCTACATGCTGAGAAGAAATGACTAATAACCATTAAAAATGAATTACATATTGAGAAGAAATGACCAATAATCAACAAAAACGAATTAGGGACTGAAGGCTATATTGAAAGAGCTGTGATTAAATTAGGGACCTGATATTATGTTGGAAGAGCCGAAACATGTTTCTAAAAGCATTGTAAAAGTTTCCCATGCAAACCGATTTGGATTTGTTAGCTATAAATGGTATAAATGGTCTCCTAGGCTTTTATATTTCTACTATTGTTGAATTTCTTATCGCTATGTTGCATGAGTTCTTTTGTACCCGCATACTTTGGGTATGGATTTTTTCTCCACAATCAAGCCTACTTAACTTGCTACCCCATTTGTAAAACCTTAGCAAGTATTGTGCCTCGTGAACCGTTCAAGTAGAGCTCCCTTTACTCTTTGTATTTAAGTATGAGGGGTTTCTGCAGTGCATTATATTAGATATCATTTTTTGGGATTCAACTGCGTTAAGTTATTCATCTATGATCATGATTTTTGAATAGTCCACTTAGGGGGTGAAGAAGTGGGATTGAAACTTTGAATAGTCCACTTAGGGGGTTATGTGATAGTACTGTAATACCTGGTAACAAGGACTTCTCGGGAGGTCACTCGTCCCAAAACTCCTCTGGCTCAAGACTATTTTAATTTTATTTTCAACTGATCTCTTTACAGGTTCACTAAAATTTCAAGTGTGAGCACTCTTTGGTCATTCACATCCAAAGAACACCCAAAATTCAAATCTGAGTGAATTTGTAAAGCGATAAGTCAAAAATACATTAAAAAAAATGTTTTGTTTCTTTTTTTTTAAAACTTCATAACTCTTATTTTATTATTTTTACTATCATTTTATTATCTTCCTTAGGAGGCCCATTTTAGACTTAAAAATTCCCTTAATGTTTAGCAAAAATCGTTGGGTGGAGGTAGGTCTCTTCTCCCACAAACAGAGCGGTCTCATGCGCCAAATTGGCTTGACTACGACCTTAAAACGATATATAAGTTAAATATTGTGATTTTTTTTTTCATCAGGTTTAAGTCACAATTAGAACAATGGGGTTTGTTTTTAATAGGTTAAATAATAGGAAAGTGTTAAAGTTACAAAAGTTAGGTGAGAAAGTTTGGATCATTTGGGAATGGTAATATTGAAGCTTATATTTATGAAGGTTTGTAAAAATGCAATGGAAGAGAGGCTTAAATAAGGAAGTAATCATAGTACAATGTGGTGTTCGAGACTTCATATTTCTCATTCTGAAAATATTTTGTAATGACAGGCATTCCGGATATTTGGTTTTAAATTTTGAATCAACATTGTAAGAGGAGGATGATTAATGGAAATGCTTGTAAATTAGACTGTATGAGTAAAATGTTATGTGTAAGCATTTATTGTTTTTGGCAACATATTTCCTTTGGAAATTTTAAAAAGGGTTGAACATCTATAATTTGTAAAAAATTGAACAACTATAATTTGGTAAGGGGTGAGATATTATTTTGTATTATTTGGAAACATCTTCATTAGAACTAATGATATGATATTTTTTGTTTGTTTGTTTTATTTAGGTATTGATGGCATTTTATTTATTTATTTATTTTTTGTTTTATTTAAGCACATTAACTTATGAGGGAATATGTTATTATTAGACATCAAATTATGACAAATAAAATATTAATATCACACATTCATCAACCTTACAAGTTCTTTGAAAGAATTTTAATTAACAATAACCCATTGGTATATAAGGAGAATATGTCACTTAAGAAGAATTGAACTATAATGAGGAAATAAATGGTATATAAGGGAAACAAGTCATTTAAGAGAATTGAACCATGATAAGGGAATCACATTACCTTGTTTAAATTATTGACTGGACACATAGCTTTTGATGAACACATATATATCACAAAAATGTAAGTATCTCTAAATACCATATTTATAAAAATGTTACCAATATCTATACACTAAACAATGTAAATACTTTTAAATATTTACACTTGTATTAGAATTAACATCAAGTTTCTAATAACAAGTGTAATATGCATGGTCACTCTTAGTACTTGCTTTTACAAGAAGTAATTGCTTTTGCAAGAAGTATTTGATACCTAAAGTAAAAATAGTAAAGAGCTAAAATTACATAAATCTCATCTTACAACAATAAGACAATTGCATTTAGACCAAAGAATGTAATAGCTTTTGATGCATTTGGAAATAATTTTGCAACAAACATTTTGGTCTTGTGGTATAGACAAATGCTTTTAACAATGGATAAGGTGGGAGGTTTACCAACAATGAAAGTAAATATGATGCCAAAGAGAAACACACATTTTGAATAGTGAGAAGAAACACTTGGAAATGATAAATGCCCCTTTTTCAAGGAATTTTTCTCCAATTTTGTTCAATAGATGATGAAGCTTGGCAATGTTAGAGGGAATATTTGTTCCAAAAAGTGAAACACTTTGGACAATGCACCACATTCAATCATTCTCCTTTACATTGGCTTGATCCTCTTAACATTTGTTTTCATTTATTCAATATCTACTTATAAGATGGAAATATTTTCTTTATTAAATCATTATTCAAATATGGCTATTCCAATAATTGAAACTATATGAAAGAACTAAGGTTGGATTTGAATCATTATACGTTTTAAGCTCTCATTTTTTGATGGGATAATAAATTGATTAATCTATATATATTTTTAAAATTTCAACTTTTGTTATATGAATTATTGATTTAATTTTATTGTACATATATTGAGGTAGAGTGAAACAATTTTATTTATGATTTCAATAATATTAATTGAAATATTAATTTTTGTTAATCTATTTAATTTTAAAGGATTGTGTTTTATTTATCAAATATGCTAACCAAAAGAAAAAAATTAATTGCTTACGAAGGGGCAAAGACTTTAATAAATTTTGATGGATAGTAACTACTAAAAAGTCATCACATTTATATTTTTTGCTCCTACTTAATAAAGTGCTGAAGAAAACATAAATAATGGTGGGAAGAAAACATAAATAATGGTGGGTAGTAACAACTGTGGTAAGTGTTATACAAATATTTGCTTAAAATATGATGGGTAGTAATTGATAGTAAATATGTTATTTACATGAATATGAACTATTTCAAAGGATTTTATTTTTTGATAGTTTCTTATGAAGCTTAACAATGAAAACTCCAAAAGTATCTAAAAATCGTGGCATAAATATTATAACTGCATCAAAAAATTATGGCAAAAAATATGAGACAGTTATCCACATGGCATTGTGTTGTGCAAAGGCTTATGACATTATTAGATTTTTTTTTTTAATATAATTTCTATATAACCAATTAGAAAAAACCAATTTACATTTAAAAAAATGAGTCATCTTTAAGTTTGCAACGGATTTCAAATTAATCTTCTCCACCATCTAATGTTTCATTCTCCTCAAACACATTTGACCAAAGGATGGAGATAAAAATGTTGCAGTGAAATTTGAAATCACAAAACAGTTTGAGGCATTTAAAGAAAGCACACCAATTCTGCTACTGAATGAAAATGTGCCTATGTATTACAGTACTATCAAGCAAATTTATTGTTTTCCAACATAACATTTAAAAGTAAACCACAAATATCCATTAACTGCATCATCGAATTCCTGATGTTCTCTTTTCATTTATATAGAAAAAATGAAGTACATGTACACACTTGCAGCTTATCAGAAGCTGGAATAATTTTAAGCTCTTCTAATGCTAGCTAGGGAAACCAATATAACCATAACAACAAAGTGCTCCACACTAGGAATCACATGTAACCAAAGTTGGCCACTCCATCATGAATCGGTATGTTGGACAATAAACAAAAGAATGCAGTTTCTATCACAACTTTTTTCTGAAGCCAATTTCTGTGTTGTCTCCAAGTTCTGTGATATCAGTGACCCAATCATTTTCAGATAGAGGGGGACCCATTGAAGAATTTGTTGTGCCTGTAACATGACAATGCATTTTTCATCGGAGAAGATAATAAGATGTCAAGTAATAAATGCATCAGAATACAAAGAAGATCAATTAAAAGTCTCGTCCTAAGCACCTTGACTCATCTGATAAAAATAGTTATAGGGTGTATTTGAACATCCTTCATCTGAAATCACATTGATTGGACGTTCCAGCCCTGCAAAAATTCCAACACTACATTAACAACATGAACAACAACCAGTGCTAAATGTAAGGAGCGAAGTCAATGCAAAAAAACATGGAAATTCACCAATTTCTGTGATGTCAGTGGCCCAATCATGTTATGGTCGAGGGGGGCCCAATGATGAACCAGCTGTGTTTGTGAGATGACAACACAGTTTCCATCAGAGAAAAAAATAACATGTCAAATAATAGATGCATCAGAATACATAGCAGTTCAATCAGCAATCTCGTCAAATGTACCTTGACTCATGTGATCAAAAGGTTCATTGTGGGTCTGTGAACATCCTTCATCTGTAATCACATTATTCGGATGTCGCGGCCCTGCAAACATTACAACACTACATTAAGCTAAAAGAAATAGCAAATATCAAAGACATTGCAACAAAATTGAAAAATCGACAAAGCGATCTAAACATAGCAACAAATTTGGAAGATCAAGAATTTGATTTAAACAAACTGATATCATCTCCCTATAGAACTTACTTGGAACAGTAGAGGAAGCATTGTTGGAGGGAGGACGACCATGCCTGTTGAGGTGTGGAAATTCAAATGGTTCATCTTCGGATGTAGAGACATTCAAATCAATATTTAAGGTGACATTCCTTTTCCTTTTATTTATTTTTTTTGGACTAAGGAAACTCTTCTTCCTCTTCAAGGATGACTCATAAGCACCCAAACCACGGACGAAGTCATAATCCATAATATTAAGATTATTAGCATCATCCACAAATCTTTTAGCCAGATCAATCAACTGTTTTGTCTTGTTCATAGTAGAAGGAGGACTATTCCGAATCAGGTCTAGATAACCAAACAACTCCTCTCTCAACACACCAAGTTCTTCAACATTGTCATCTTCAATATTGGTTGGGATAGTATCTGCAGGAAGATTTAGCGCCTCTGTACTTATCTCAAAAGGGGCATTCAACTGATTGGGTGTGGTATGAAGATCCAATAAAGGGTCTAAATCCATCAAGGAGGAATGAAACCAATCTACCTTGATAGAATGCTTGCAAATGTTGCCCCGAATAGACCATGGACAATTGCAAGTGATAAAATTTTTGCGATGAAAAATGATAAGATATTCCTTATCGGCTTTTCTTTGACTCCTTACCCAATAAGCATGAGATATGCTCTCATGAGGCCTGCAATCACTGTCTGGAATTCTTCTAGCCTTTTCCATTGATGATTCAAGTTGCATCTCTTTCTTGTGGTTGTTATAATATCCTTCTTTTTTCAAAATTTCCTTGAATCGATAACTTGGCTCAACATTTTTTAGGAGAGTGTAGAATAGCCAATCCATTCTACGAGAACATTTCTTTTGCTTATCACATAGAAATGTTGACTTCAGGTAACCGTGGTATGATTCCACAGCATTATTTGTCTCCTGGTTTGCATGAGGAAAATCTCTGCAGCCTTTAACCCACATGCCTACATGGAAAGACTCAATTAGTAAATATAATTTGTCCAACATAAATGACAAACATACAACACAGAAGGAATATTATGAAAACTTACGAATCTTGTCACCGGCAATCCAAGTCTTGTAGAAATAGTCCAAAAACTTCTGCTCAGTTGCATATTTGATGAAAAAAGCATTGATTGCATTATCCACTTCATCAGTACAACAATCTTTCATGATATGGACAAGTTCATTGAACATTTCATTTGCTTTATCTGAGCTACTAACCAACCGATTAACATTCTTGAGCCATGCCCTCCTTACGTGCCAAATACACAAAATCACTTCACATTTCGTGATTCTCCTGTGACATTTAATTCATTTTGAGAAATTCTTCAAATGAATGCAATTTGAAATGTCAAATAAGAATATTGATGTTACCTCAAAGCAATGATTTCAGCCATAGCATCATCAACCATGAAGGCGTTGACCCTCCAATCGGGACGAGTCCGAAAACACCTAAGCATGAGGCTCTCCAACCATACTTGTATATCTTGTGATGTATTACGTGACATCACCACCCAGGAAACTGGTACCCCACTTTGTTGCTCATCAAATACCGCAAGCGTGTATAACTGATACTGTCATTTTAAATGAAATGAAGTTAATTTTAACATAAATGATTTTATTGAAGCAATCATTGGAAAAAAAATCACCCCATATTTGTTTGTACTGAATGTTGACTCCATGGCTATCAAACTATTGTGGGATAACTTGACCATAGTTTCCAACATCCATTTTGTTTGTATTCCAGCTATAAAAGGGATGTTTGTGCCATTGGGCTTCTGGTAGAAGAAGAAATCATCCTGGTTTCTTTGATACCAAAGATTCACACTCATTTCATCTTTGCTATGCAATTGATAACTTTCTTTCATCAAACGATTATAAATGTTTACAACGTCTTTTCTGCGTAAAAAGAAATCCCTATATCTAGATGTAGCATCTATGTCAAGATATTTCTTTATATGTATTTTACAAACAGAGTCAATTGGCAGTTGAAGAAAATAACAGCTTTCTAAATAAGAAATCATGTCCTTCGAAAGTCTTGGCTTTCTCTGAGTAACATCATCACTTATAGTGTTGTCTTTACCATGACAAGGCCATCCTTGCCCATCTTCATGATCATAATGATTGTATGTTATTACTGCTATGTTGGGATCTTGAACCATAATCTTTACAATGAAGTGGCATTGACATCCCCTCTTTTTGGCATATGACTTCATTCCTTTTCTTTTCCATTCTTCTCTCTTGTCAGCTGGACCATATGAGCAATGATAACTACAAAATAAATTATAGGAATGTCACCAAATCTGGTAAATATAAAGCATATTTAATATCAACATCTAAACAATGTAGTTCTAAAATACTTACAGCTCATACTGTAAGGCTTTTGTGCTCGGGCGTTTGTTTTGTAGACGTAGGAAGGAACATGGAGCATCTGGATTCGATTCCTCTCCTTTTTTAAAATCATCAACTCTTTCTTTGGGAATTTTTGCAACACGGTCAATATTCATGTTTTCTTTGTAGATTTCAGCCCAAACTAAATCTTTACTAGAAAAAATGAGTTTGTCTTTTGGGTCTTGCACCTCAAGAGCCATAGTTGAGCCATTTGTTTTTTCCTTCTCATAAATAGATTTCTATAAATAATTTCCTTTGATTGGATGACTTTCAAAAGCAATGAGTCTTCCTTCTTGCATTAAAACAGCACCAATTCCATATCCTGAGGCATCACATTCCACAATAAAGGTTTTTGTGAAGCCTATCATAGCTAAGACTGGTGCTTGGCACATTGCCTCTTTAAAATGTTCAAAGGCCTTAGTTGCTTCAGGAGTCCATTAAAATGCATCTTTCATTAATAATTTTGTTAGAGGTGCTTCTATTCTCCCATAACTCTTAACAAACTTGCGATAATACCCTGTTAACCCGAGAAATCCTTGCAACTTCTTTATGGTTGTGGGGAATTTCCATTCCTTAATGGATTTAAATTTTTTAGGGTCTACCTTAATACTCTGCTGAGATAAAATATGACCCAAATATTCCACCTCTTGTAGTCCAAAGAAACATTTGGAGGTTTTTTCATATAATTGTTTCTCCTCCAATAGTTTGAGCACCTTGTCAACATGTTTAACATGATCCTTCCAAGACTTGTTGTAGATTAGTATATCATCAAAAAATACTAACACAAATTTTGTAAGGAAGGGTTTGAAAATGGAATTCATCAACCCTTTAAATGTAGAAGGTGCATTGGTAAGGCCAAAATGCATGACCAAAACTTCATGAGTTCAAAATGATGTTTTGGGAATATCTTCAATCTTCATTCTAATTTGATGATATCCTGAACTGAGATCCAGCTTGGTAAAATAAATTTCTCCATGTAATTCATCCAATAATTCATCAATCATGGGAATGAGAAATTTATCTTTAATAGTGGTCTTATTTAACTCCCTATAATCCGGACACATGCACCATGATCCATCCTTCTTGTGCACCAGTACTACATGAGAAGAGAAAGGACTTTGACTAGGTTGAATTATATGAGCCTCTAACATTTCTGCAATGATACGGTCAACTTCTCTCTCTTGGACATAAGGTTATCTGTAAGGTCTGATGTTTGGAGGAACACTTCCAGGAATCAAATGAATATCATGATCATGATCATGAATAGGTGGGAATCCTTTATTAGTTTCAAACACCTTGGAATGATTGTCCAAGACTATTTATAGATATGGACAAATAGATGATTTTGATGTTGGAACTTCTAGTGAGCATAATTGTGTAACTATTCCTCATTGTTCTTTATTTAGAAGATTTTTCATTAAATTAGAGCTTATTACCTTTCCTGGCTTCCCTGTGATACCCCATAATTCAACTTCATTTCCTTCCAGAAAAAAATTGAAGAAAAGTTCTTGAAAATTAAAATCTATTGTCCCCAAATATTGTGACCATTGTACTCCTAGTATAACATTAGCACCTAAGAGAAATTTATAGTTCCTCCATTTTCAACCATCATTTGAAATTCAGGTGTTGGGTATATGTAGGTTTTAACCCTGTATAGAAATTATCTACAAACGAATCTTAAAAACAAAAAAGAAACAATAGCGAGAGCATAAAACATAAAACAGATATACACAAAGATTTTCCCCTGGATCCCAAATCGGGACGACTAGCTTGATTTTTCATTATATTACTTTTAGTGTTACAACACATATATATACATGCTGAATCATATATAAATCCCAATCCATTAACCCTAGATTAGAACATAACCATAGTTCCCTTGACCGAATCTACAAAATACTAGGGGCTGAAAACCATCATGCCCCAAAATTAGGTGCAAACCCATGTACAAAACCATGGGCAGGTCTGCCCACCGAAAAATAAGGTCCAAAAAAATTTTCCCGGCCCGCTGCCGCTCCCCCTATGACCCCCCTTGGAATCACTTAAAACAAACAATACTTATGCAATATATATATATATCTATATATATATATACACACATTTTTCTTGCTTTTAAGGAGCTCGATATTGAAACTAATTTATCTTCATAATTTCGGATCCCCAAGATTGTATCTTAGGTCCTTTAGTATCCCTCTGAATCTTCTTTCCAATTCCATAGGTCTGACCCAATTTGGATTCTTCAAGACAAATTTATTCCCAATCTCCCACAATGACCTAACTATGGACTAATTCAGTAGAGCAAACTTGTATGGTGTTCCACGTGCCATTGTTTCCTCCTTCGGCTCTGGCATTGACACATAAGAAATTACAGTTGGTTTACTTTCACTTATTTTTTATAGAATTACAATCTGATGCTCAGAGAGAGAGTTATGATGAATTTCCCAAGGTCACCTCTTTGAGATGAAATTTGGGAGCCTTCACAAAACCCTAACATCTACAGATGATATCTCCAAAAATATTGTGAACCAAAATCTGAAATATTTTCACAATGTTCCTCAAGATTGCTTCGCAAATGGGTTTTTTTTTATCTTCTGAACCTTCTTATAAAAACTGTTACAATGAAAATTCCATGATGACCTCTTTGAAGCAGCAAAACCCTAGAATCCAAAGCTCTGATACCAAACTTACAAAATAGAATAAAAGAGAGATGAATGCCTTTGAAATCATCCTATTCGAAGGGGAAAACTCCTTTAAATTACATAAATGAATAATTATTGGATGATTCAAATGGAAAACCTCCTTTCTACATATAGGAGTCCATGGGGTCATGATATAATCCTAGTCGGCCTAAAAATAATAATGTAAGGGGACAACAATAACAATAGTGGGCATTTATGGGGCACAATACTAATAATTTGGGGACTACAGGGATACAACAATAACAATAAGGGGGCTACACTAACAACAATAAGGACTACATTAGTAATATAGGGACCTAATACAGTCGCATTGATGCAGGCCTATGGGAGAAACTTGGAACCCATAGTCATATGGACGCCTTGGCAACGGAGCGATTGGGGGTATAGGTCAGGGAAAAGGTGAGTTTCAATAGGGGTTGGACACCTCGAGGGGTTGGGTTACTCTTGGAGGTCCTATGACACCTAAGGGAAGTCAATAAGGTCTTTTTGTGTCAACTCCATTTACTTCAGGTCATCTAGGATGTTGAGTCATATCACAGTAGCCCCTCATCTCATGTTTACTCTAGGTAAGCCAGCGAAAGTCGGTAGATGTGAGAGGAGGCATGTTAGAGGGTGGTATCAAAGTCAATTACTCTTTCTTTAGGTCATATCTGATACCACGGGGTGGTATCAGAGCATGGTTTCACTCTCTTTGAGTAAGTTTTGATGTTGTCAAGGTTATGGTTGTTATGCATGGGATCATGGTATATAGTTGATATGGTCATGTATGATGTTATCATGATGTTATATTATTACATGAATATGGTTATGATTATACATGTACATGCTAATGTGGACTGATCTTATAGATGAAATAAACCTCCCCTGAATATCACTAACGTTTGGATTTGATTTTGGTATCTATTTGATTTATATGACATGCATTACTTGGAGGAAGAATAGAATCAAATATGACAAGAAAAATGGTAGAATACAGTTCCCGTGACACTTCCTACAAATCAATTGTGTAATAAGGAGAAGATTATTCTCCTGGTATAGCAGATATATTGAGGAGGTTGAGGGAAAATTTTAGAAGTTACAAATAATACAATGACAGGTTGGTTGAGGCTCAAGAAACACTTTCAATGGCTTAGGAGAAGCAGGTAAAGGTTAATGCATCAATTCTTCAGATCTTGCTAGAGTTGTAGAAACAAGGACAAATGAGAATCAGTCAAGAGTTGGAAGAGAAAACTAATGGATCCTGTGGTAGTAGATCTCGGTCTGGATACAGGTTGGATAAAGGGTGTTAGTGTCAGTATTTTCAAACTTCCACCAGGGATCATAACACATTTGCATGTGCATCTTAGGTGTCCCATTATGAATAAATTTTTCATCATTCCATTAGGTCATGACATAAAATTGTTCCACTGGTGGTTTTCCTTGCCAAATAAGCTTCATTCTCCCTCAGAAGATCATATTGGCTGACTCATTCTCGTGTCTCCTTGAGCATAATAACACCTATGGAAATGCTTTGTTCACTTGGAAGTCTTTAAAGTCAAAACCTCATTCAAAAGTCAGGTCACAAAGGAAGTCCCATTAGGTCATTAAGGTTTTTCATTTCTCAAGGTCACTCCTTCATTTAGATGAGGTCAACACGTATATGAGAGGGACTAAATAAGACCATCATGATGTATTTATTATACTTTCAAAGTTGTATTTTTTCAGTTTAATGATTTTTATATCAAAATGTCATTTTGATATAAAATTCAATATGTAATTTATTTTTATTTGTACAAATGTAATTTCATGTTTTCATATGTAATAAATGCAATCCCGAGCTGTCAAAATGCAATCATTTCTAGCCCAAGTGAGCAAGGAAAGCCAAACTCCATGTTGATCAAGCCTGCAATGCCAAAAGTAACAAAGCAAAAAGAGTATGAGTGTCAAAGAGGAAAAGTGAACATTAGAAAAGTGAGTAATTTAAATTAAATTTCAAAACCACTAAAGCTATAAAGCCTGTCAAGCACCGCAAAATAAGTCATTGTTTCCATTCAGCCATCAAGAGTCTTCAGAAAAGGAGAAAATTTGAGTTTTCTGAGCAATTTGGGTCAAAATTTCAAGGCGCTGCATTTTTTCACCTTGGCGCTGCATTTTTGTCTAAGCGTTGTGCTAATCCCCAGTGGCACTGTGCTAATGCCCAAAAACCACAGGGTAAATTACACTGGTGCTACACTAATCCCCAGTGGTGCTACTCTAATGTTTGAGCATTGTGCTAATGTCGAGTTCTCTCCCTAAGCTTCGAAACTCATCCAAATTGCCTCAAATCTTTAGCAAAGATTCTCAACACTTTTGACAAGTAACATGAAAATTTCACCTCCTTGCAGTCTTTAAGAGGAATTTCATGGTGCTTTTTGTTTCTATGTGAAATTTGGAAGTTGGTCAGGCTACAAACCCTAGATTCATTCTTTGTTCCAAAATTTTGCACCGATAAACCTCACATTCTCTTCCTACATCACTATAAACCCTACTGCTTCCCTACAGCACAATATCTCTTTCCCTAAATCCCTTTTCCCCTAAACCCTAAGTCCTAGGGATCTCAATTTCCTAGGAAGCCCTATCAACCTTGTAATAAAATTCTAATTCCTAATCCCTTAAAAATTTTGATCCTCTATCACCTCCCTGAGTTCAATAACCCCTGCCCCCATCCACCTAAATTTTTATAACCCTTTCCCTATTCCCTAGACCCATTTTTACTTCCCATCCCCATCTACCTCATCCCCAGGGTTTCAAAGCCTTCAAACTCAAGATGTTTGAAGAGGAGGACAGAGGTGTCAGTGAGGAACAAACACCAAATAAAAGTGATCACAAAGGAGGGAAAATTAACAGATATGAACCAATAACCACAAAGGAACTCATGGCCTCTCCTCTCACTGTGTCTTGTTTTAAACATGTTGGTTTCTTTGAGTTTTGTGAGAGGGTGCAGTAGATTCAGTATCACCCTATGTTGATAAGGTTTTTCATCACAAATATTCATGATAGGCAGGTCACTCTTGCTGGGGTCACTTTTACCATGTCCACTAATGCCATTTCAGCTGCTACAGGGATCCCTAATGTGGGAGAGAAATGGTTTAAAAATTAAACCTTGATCTAAGATATTATGAACCATATCTCAAACCTATATATAAGGATGATAAGAAAATTGTTTTCCCTTTCTCTCATATCCTTGACTGGTATGTCCCCATGATGAAAATAATCACGAAGTACTTCACTTGTGAGGGGAGGTTTTCTCGACTCTATTCATACCCTATCCAACTCCTCATGCACTTCACTAGATAACAAATTCAATGTGACCACTCTACATTAAAACATTAAGATTATTTGAAACTTTCATCTAGTGGTTGAATCTGGAGACCTCTAATGCGGCCAGAGTTATAAACTAGTGGAGATAACGGAGTCATCTGAAAATTAGTGAAGGTTTTGAAAAATTGGGCAAATACATTTTGATCATAACTTTGATTCATAGACCTTTTAGGACGAGAATTTTAGTCAATTTCAACTCTTTTTGAGAATTATGAAGCTATTGGGATAGTTTTAGAGCCAACGAGAGATTGTGTTCAGCCATTTTGTGACGGGGAAAGCTTGGAGAGCCATTAGTGCCATGGAAATGGGCTTTGCATTGGACTACACTTCACTATTTTAGGTGAAACCAAAGTCATTCTTAGCTCCTTTCTGCATTATGAATTCATTTTCACAGCTATTTTGGCCTGTTTAGGCCTTTTTCTCACTGTATTACCAATTTTAGCATCATAATATATCAAGGACATGCCCATTGGGAGCCTTGGACCCGGTAGATGTAGCCCAGGAGGGGTGAACTGCCTCATCATGTTGTTGTGTGTTTATGGTGAAATTATTCTACTGTGTAATTCAGATTGAAGTTGTTAAACAGTAAATTTAAACAACACTCCCTCACACTTAATCTCATAAACAGTTACCAAGAACACTTTGTTTTACTTTCAAGACCTTACAAATAATTTGCACACTTAATTTAATGGAAATGAATACTTTGAAACTGACGGTACATCATATCTTAGTTCAGATTAGTTAATTATCAGCTGTGGTCTGGAAACCTTGACTAGAGTTTTACTCAACATTTGTTTTGTGCAAAGATATAGTTGATTGTTTGCAAGTTTTGATGCTTACTAGGCTTAAACTCAAGAGAGGTGAAGGAAACTTGGTTAGTGCACAAACTAATCCACAACCAAGAAGGGTCAGAGAACCACCTCCAAGAGCCATAGAAGCAGCTTCAAGCATGTCTTCAAGAGAGGGAGAAGCTCCTGAAGAGATGGATCCCAAGGAAGAAGAACAGGTATTCTGGAAAGCTTTCTTGGATATGACTGAGATGGTGAGGGTACTCTACCAAGAAAGGAATGATAGGCTTGTTGGAGAAGGGTCTAAAAACCAGAAAGAAGGAGAGGGTTCTTCAGGAGGAAAGAAAAGTGATGACAAGTCAAAGAAAGGACATGGAGGAAATGGTGATCCACCATCCCCATCTTCATCCTCTTCCTCTACATTATCATCCTCGACTTCGGTGAATCAATCTCACAAGTCTAAAACCACTGGTAAAAGTCCATTTTTAAAGCTTGATGGCAAATTTTAATTGCCTATGTTTAATGGTGAAGTCAATGCAGAGAAACTTGACAATTGGATCAGATAGTTGGAAGTTTATTTAAGGATACAAAACCTTCATGATGACGACACCAAGATACAGTTAGCCTCGTTGAGAATGGATGGAGTAGCATTGGTATGGTGGGAAGCCAAGACCAAGGATGAAATTAAAAAACATGGTAAGATCACTTTATCATGGGCTGAATTTATTACTGCAATTAAAAAGCAATTTTATCCATTAGCTCATTTACAAAAGGCTATCATGAATTGGAAAAACTTCAGACAACTTAAGGGACAAAATGTACAAGACTACACCCAAGAGTTTAGGAGAAGAGCACTCTTATTAGGGGTAGACTTACAAAGTCAAGATACTTTTCTGAAATATATAGGTGGTTTGCACAGCTACCTTAAACATACTATCCTTATGTTCAATCCTACTAGTCTAGATGAAGTTTGTGTACAAGCTACACATTTAGAGGCTAGAGGGAAAAACACTTTTGATGAGGGTAGAAACAAGCCTTTCAAAGGGAAGAACAAAGATAAAACCTTTAAGGGAAAAGGAAAAAAGAATGCATCTATCAAACAAGAGGGTGAAAAATTAATATGTAAACATTGTTCAAGAGAGGGCCATGAAGAGAAAAACTGTTGGAAATTACATCCTGAAAAAAGAACTCAGTTTAACAAAAACAAAGGAAAGAAGAAAACTGTAGCTACTACAACTACACCACAAGATTTAGGTGATGATTCAGGTGACGAAACCAAAATTGCAGCCATGGGTTTGAAAAGTATGAAGGGAAAGGAAACTAAAACTAAGCCAAGCACTAGTACTTCAAACTATCATGTACAAGCTCCAAATGAGGAAGAAAGAATTGAATTGTTCCATGTGAGGGTAGTCTCAAAACATACAAAAATTGACACACTGTTTGACAGTGGGTCACAAGAAAATCTCATATCAGAAGACTTGGTCAAAAAAATTAAACTTGATACCATTCCACATCCAAAGCCTTATCCACTTGGGTGGATATGCAAGGATGAAAACTTACAAGTCTCAAGAAAGCGCATATTGTGATTCGCGATTACTGCACACTTTATTGACATAGTTGAACTTGATGTAGTACCGCTTGATATATCAGGAATTGTTTTGGGAAGTCCTTACTTATTTGACAGGAAAGCGATCTTCCATCACCATGAAAATAAGTATCATCTCTTTAAAGATGGCAAGGAGTTCATTGTCAGAGCACATCGCAAGAAGGAAAATATAGCGATGGTAAATGCGGGACATGTAAAAAGGCTAGTAAATTCTAGTAAGAGTTTTGTACTTCTTATGGTTAAGCCCAAGGTTGATATGAATCATGAGTCATTTGAAAATTGTGATTCCAAGCTTAAATCAGATTTATATGATGTAGTTGATGCACATCATGAGATGTTTCAGGAACCGACAGGTTTACCTCCTAAAAGGGAGATTCAGCATGAAATCCATTTACATCAAGATTGTCCTCTTCCTAACATCGGCATGTACCACTTGTCTATCATGGAGAATGTTGAAATCAAGAGGAAAATTAAAGACTTGTTGGACAAAGGATTCATAAGACCAAGCACTTCGCCATGTGGGTCACCAATAGTGTTGATTCCAAAGAAAGATGGAACTTGGCGCATGTGTGTGGACTTTAGGGCATTGAACAAAATAACGGTAAAGAATCGTTACCCACTTCCAAGGATAGATGATTTGTTGGATCAGCTGAAAGATGATAAATATTTCACTAAGTTAGACTTACGTAGTGGTTATCATCAAGTTAGAATTGCAGAAAGTGACATTTGGAAGACAACATTTAAAACCAAACAGGGACTATTTGAGTGGCTTGTTATGTCGTTTGGTTTATGCAATGCACCTGCAACTTTCATGCGGGTAATGGATGATGTCTTACGTCCTTTTCTTGATGATTTCATTATTGTCTACTTAGATGACATCTTAATTTTCAGCAAGACTAGAGAAGAGCATGTCATGCATGTTAAGAAAGTACTTGATATTTTGAAGAAAAATCAGTTATTTCTTAAAATGTCAAAGTGTGAATTTGGAAAGAATTCTTTGGTTTGTTTGGGACACATAGTAGGAGGAGGTGCTTTGAGAATTGATCCTTCCAAAGTAGAAGCCATTTGTAATTGGCCTACTCCCAAATCCATTATAGAGGTAACTAAGTTTTTTGGGTGTAGCTCAGTATTGGAGGAAGTTTATTTCTAACTTCTCTATCATAGCAGCTCCTATGCATGCAGTGACTAGTGTGAAGCATGCTTTCCAATGGGGAGGCAAGCAACAGAAAGCTTTTGAGTCTTTGAAAGAGAATATAAGTTCAACTCTAGTGACTAGTCCTTTCATTTTCGGACTTGAGACAGCCATTCGAGATTCAAACAGATGCTAGTGATTACGCCATGGGTGCAGTTCTCTTACAACATGGTAAGCTTGTTGCATTTCATTATGAGATATTTAATGGTGATGTTGTGAATTATCCTACATATGATAAAAAGTTTTATGCGTTGGTACAAAGTGTCAAAAAATGGAAACACTATTTTATGGGCAAAGAAATAATTGTTCATCTTGACCATCGGCCTTTACAGTACTTGCAATCATAAAGTAAGTTGCACCAGTCACAACATTTCAGATGGATGGGCTTCCTACAAAAATTTCACTTGGTAATAAGGTACAAGAAAGGTATTTACAATAAGGTTGCTGATATGCTTTCAAGGCCTATTATTAGTGCTAGTACTTTACTTAAGAATGATTCTATTGTACATGAGAGCTACATAGAACAATATGCATCAGATGTTGATTTTAAGGATGTGTATGCTAACTTGAGTGAAGGGAATCATGTTGAGGAGAATGATTATCATTTGCATAATAATTTTTTGTTTCATATGGGCAAGTTATGTATACCACAGGGGGAGAGACTAAGCATCATGAGAGAAGCTCATTCTTCTCTTATTGCTGGACATTTCGGGGTAAGCAAAACGGTGGCACATTTACAGAGGTATTGTTATTGGCCTCGCATGGTAGATAGTGTTTCACGTTTCATTAGAGGTTTTTCATTATGTGCTACAAGAAAGCCTAGCAATAGGAAGCTTGGTTTATATACACCATTTCCGGTACCTTCTAGACCATGGGAAAGTGTTTCTATGGATTTTGTTGGAGGTCTACCATTATCTAGAAAGCAGCATGATTATCTTTATGTAGTAGTTGATAGATTCAACAAGATGTGTATTCTTATGCCATGTAAGAAATCTATAACTGCTGAAAAAACTGTTGATTTATATTTTCAACATGTATGGGTTCATTATGGCTTGCCTACTTCTATTGTTAGTGACAGGGATTCCAGATTTGTTGGGAATTTTTGGTCCAATCTATGGAAGATGATGGACACCAATTTTATGAAGAGTATTGATTTCCATCTGCAAACAGATTACCAAATAGAGGTAGTGAATAGAACCATTGTACATATTTTGAGAGGTTATTGCAGCAAGCATCCCAAGCTTTGGGATGAGCACTTGCATTACATTCAACATGCTTACAACCGGGCCAAGCACTCTTCTACAAATACTTCACCTTTTGAAGCTTTCTTTGGGTATTTTCCTAAGTCACCTTTAGATTTCATTCCTGAGAAGGATGTGGCCATTGATGGGCATAGTGACATTGACAAAGCTCGCATGTTCATTGAAATAATTCAGCTCATACATCAGCAGGTTCAAGAACAGCTTGAAAAAATTCAAGGTAAGTATAAGGAGAGGCATGATAAGCACAGAGTTGATCATAATTTTCAAGAAGGGGATGAGGTATGGCTGCATATCAGTAAGGAAAGAATGCAAGAAGAAGGTAAAAATATGAAGCCTATTCGTTATTTTCCATTCAAAATCCTTAAACAAGTTGGAAATAATGCTTTTCAATTAGATTTGCCTTCATATATGCAAATGTATTCCGTTGTGAATGTGGAAAATTTACGTTCGTATGAACCTCATTTAATTGTTGATTATGAAAGTGACATCCAGCTGCCATCCATAGAGTATTTCTCGCCAGAATTTTTGGATGAGTTGAAAGAGGATGCTATCCTTGACAGAAGGACATGCACTTCGAGGAGGGGAAATGTTGATTATGTTCGGGTTGGTCTTAAAGGTAGCAAACCAAGTAAGGAAAAGTGGATTGAGGTGGAAAAGGTGAGGGACCTGTACCCTCATCTTCTTAATAGGTAATTGAAGGCTTTTGGGGTCCAAAAGCTACCCAATGGGGAGGTGTGATCAGGTGATCATGTCCAAGAGGAAAAAAATGCTCAAAATTGGAATTTCTCAGAATTGATAACAAAATGATCAACCAGATAGTTTTCATCATTGTGATCCTGACGCCGTGAATGGCACTCAAATCCAATCTCGGATGTGAAAGATATTCAAGTTTTAAGTTTCATAATGACCTTCAAAACAACACCTTTGAACTCAAATTATGTCATCTTCAGAAAAAAAATTATCAATGGAAAATTTCATTTTTTAATGGTTGTTTAAGGGTCTATCAAAGGGTGCCACATGGCCTACCTGGAGGCTACCACGTGGCCCCAGGCCAAAGGTTATTTGACTGTTTGAAAATTTTGGTTAAGTGGACAGCCCCAACCCGAGCTGAATGCGTTCGGGTCAGTCGAGCACGACCTGACCTGAACGGTCACGGGTCACCGGTGAATGCAGCATCGTGCAGTAGGTCAGGTGGAGGTGAATGGTACGTGCATCAGGTCAGGCGGAGGTCATTTGTGAACGCAATTTCTGAACGCGTTGAGTTGGTCGGGCGGACGACAACCTGACCCGAACACGTTTGGGTCACCTAAATATGGGCCAGTTGGAAAATGAATAGTCAAGCAGAGAGTTTAAAGGGGCTATCCCCTTTGACAAGCGTCTAGGCAGATGACCAAGCGGCGGTGCCCAAGGACTAACCGTCCAGCGGTCATGCCGATGGTTTTGGCAGATAACAAATGCAATGTGACCACTCTGCATTAAAACGTTAACTTAACTGAAAATTTCATCTGGTGGTTTGGACTAGCAGACCTCCTAATCTGGCTGAGTTGCTAAACTAGTGGAGATAACTGGAGTCATCCCAAAATTAGTGGAGGTTTTTTTGGAAAAATTGGGCAAATACTGTTTTGATCATAACTTTCAGGTTACTGAACCTTTTTGGACGAAATTTTAGTCAATTTCGACTATTCTGAGAATTTTGGAGCTATTGGGATAGGTTTCAGAGCCAACAGAGGTGTTGTTCAGCCATTTTTTCTTTAGGGAAGCTTGGAGATCCATTAGGGCCATGGGGGAAATGGAGCTGCATTGGACTACACTTCACTGTTTTAGGTGAAAAAGAGTCATTCTTAGCTTATTTCTGCCTTTTGAATTCATTTTCACAGCTGGTTTGGTCTGTTTAGGACTTTTTCTCACTCTATTACCAATTTTAGCATCATGATATATCAAGGACATGCCCATTGGGAGCCTTGCACCCGACAGATGTAGCCCAGGAGGGGTGAACTGCCTCATCGTGTTGCTTTGTGTTTATGGTGAAATTATTCTGCTGTGTAATTTAGATTCAAGTTGTTATACAGTAAATTTAAAAAACACTCCCTCACACTTAATCTCATAAAAAGTTACCAATAACACTTTGTTTTACTTGCAAGACCTTACAAACACTTTGCACACTTAATTTAATGGAAATGAATACTTTGAAAAGCAATAAAAATAATTTCATTTTTAGATCAACCTGTTGCTCATACATTATCACCTAGCCATATGCATTCACCTCATGTTGATCCTACTTCTTCACCTTTCCATAATCCTTCACCATCATCACATCATGATACTGAGGCATCAAGCAATGAAAAGGACATTGAGGCAACTTGGGCTAATGTGACTGATGTTAAGCCATTTCCAAAGACCTATCAGAGAGGCCACAGGCATGTGTTTGCTTCACTTGGAGTGAAAGGGGCCATGCCTTCTTCATCAACAAAACAGGTGGACAAGGGCAAAGAAAAGGCTAAAGAGCCAATCATTGAGGAGCAGGAGGATAAACATGAAGCAGAGCAGGAATTTCAGATGATTGAACTTGATGAGGAGGATGAGGATAGAGTCGCCAGTGTAGTAATTAGAAGAAAAGAGGCAAATATTAGTGAACTTCAAGCTAATATTGACAGAGCACAATATGTGATTGATTTTCTTGAGCAAGAAAATTAGCAGCTGAAAATCAAGCAAATCATTGATGAGGTCAGGACCATCAAAGCAAAGAAAGAGGTAGAAAGGGATAAATCCTTGTTGGAGGATGCCTTGGAAAGATTTGGTAAGATTGATTATGAGGAGGATTAGCCTCCAAGACAGAGACCAAAGACAATAGGGCTAAAGATATCTATAGCCCGTGAGAGACAGAGAGAAGCTGAGCTGGCAGAGCAGCTCACTCCAAGTGAGTTGCTTGCCCTTGAGATTAGCACAAAAAGAGAGTCATGGCTCGATATAACTAATTTTCATCTGTAGGGATTGCTATAGAAGGAAAAAAAGGACAATTATATTCAGAGTAAAATGGCAAAGCATGATGCCTTGAGAAATAAAATTGCAAGGGCGAAGCTCAAACGAGCCCATGCAAAAATTCAAGCTTTGACTGAGCAAAAGGAGAAGGAGAGGTTAAACATACTTGCTGAGGTGTCTCTTCATGCCTCAAGCCCTTTATAAGCAAGTGAACTCACAATTTTGGAAATTTTTGACACATTTGGTACTTTAGTGCATTTTTTTGGTTTTTTGGGCAATTTTGACACAGAAAATTTTCCAAAAACGCAGCGCCCTTGGCGGTGAGATTTTACTTGGAGCCTCCAGTGGAAAAATGGTCACCACTGTCATGTTTATAATGATGAGGACATCAACCCTAGAAATTTTTATAAAATTTGGAGGTGAACTGGTCCCTCAAAAGTGAAAAAAACCACCAATTTTTCATGTTTTTGCCTCCTTTTTGACCTTGGCCCTGCACTAATACCAGTCTTGGTAAAAGTGATTCTTGACAGGACATATCAGCACCATTTTGGAAAATGGAGACATATTTGGAAACTAGACTCAGAGATCTTTCCAATGAGCTATCATGGAGCTGATTTGGATACAAGGAAGGCCTCTAAACATTGCTTGCAAGAGAGGCTATTTTTTTTGTCATGGCACTGCGCTTTTGCCAGAAAAATGTCATTTTCATCATCTTCAGCAAATTTTGACTTTTTGACTTTTTATCTTGGGAAATGAGAAATTTTTGATGTAAAAGGTCAAGATAAATGTAAATGTCATGTTTTTATTTTTATCTAGGGTAGATACATCAGATAAGTCCTCTAGAGGTCAAATGATTCAGTTTCCTCTCTTTTAGAGGCAAATTGTTGAGTTTTCCTAGTCTTCAGATTCTTGTTTGGGAGTAGGTGAAACTAATCCCTATCTCATGGATTCGACTCCCTGAGGTTAGGAAGAGTTTTTTTGAGTTCTATATGATGTATTTTCTCAGTCATTGTAATGGTTGGACTCACTTGGAGCTTTGGCATCACAAGGACACAATTTTGTATCAGTTTGGCCTGGACGTTAATGAAAAATTTGCAGCTATTTCTTTGGGATCCATGTGGTATGAATGGTTTGACATAGTTTTTTTCTTTGTGATCATTTTTATGAATGTATTGTAAGCTCATAAACCATTTTCATGTCTACGATATTCTTAATTTCAGGTTGAAAGCCAAAATTCATGTTTTCATGCTCTATTTTGGGGAATTTTGCATAATTTTTCTATTTTATTTATTTTAGGGAGAATTCATCTCATATGCTATTCCTAAATCCTCACCAATCTATTCATCTCACCATAATCAGCTTTTAAATTTCAAACATTCTACCTACCTTTCCCCTTAGAACACCCTGTGAATTTTGACCTAATTTCCTTGCCCTAGCTGTTTGACTCCTCCTGATCCAACAAAACCTTACATAATCAAAATAAAAACCCTGAGCTACTATACCTAGCCTAATATATTCTTTCTGTAGTCACTTTGACTGTGATCTATACAGAGAGAGCCCTCTCCTGGCCTAGTAGGGCTAGCTACTTGGCTAAGTGTGGTTTGAGGTTACCTCGAAATTGCCAGGATAACATTTTGGTGACCATACTGGGGAGAAAAGAGTTAGATCATATTAACCCCAGTAATAAGTTTTCATTGAAATTCTTAAAATTATGGATGATAAGTTTAGATTTTACTCAAAGGCTGAATTGAAAAATTTGTAAAGTGCATATTTGTTGTTGAAATTGGACATACTGGCCTCCCGAAGATACACCAGATCCAACCCTGATCCGAATCCTCCCACCATTGTTAGCGATCCTCAGAACATTAGAAGAAAAGCTAAAGCTGTTGTTGAGACTTCTAGTTCATTCGAAAATAAATCAGAGAGAAGTTCCATTCCCAGAACTCATTCATTCCCCGAAAAGTTAGAAAACTTGCAAGATTTTGAATTTGATGTAAACTTTGAAAAAAGTTTATTCCGAAGCAAATCTTTGAGTTGTATCGATGAAATAGTTTTTGATTCCTCCATTTTGTTTCACATTCCGATTGAAGATCTGTTTTCACACTCTCAATCAGGGTCACAATCAGGAACACAACTTTTACAAGTTCTTAAAGATCTGTAGAACTATTTTTCGCAAATAAATGCTTGGGTGATAAGAAAACCTCATCTCTCAACTTCTTCTACTATGACTTCATCTACTATTACCCAGAATATTCCTTTTCCCCCACCTCCTTCTTCATCTGTTGTTCACATTACTCAATCAGTGACCAATCCTCCCACATCAGGCATCCAAATCCCTGTTATAAATCCTCCACCTCCAGTCATCATGGCTACAAGATATGCCCCCTTGGTTCTCCCTCAGAACCCGAGTGCTATGCCCGCAAATCATCAAACCAAACTCCCTTTTTTTGGCAGTACTGTGCTTATGACAGCACAAAGGCACGTAGATAAGATGAATGACTTCTTTGACCTTCATGAAATCGATATAGAGGATGTGAAGATGAGGTTGTTTGCACAAAGTCTGGGAGGGGAAGTAATAAAATGGTTCAGAGCTCTACCAGAAGCCACTATTGAAACCTTATAAGTTTTGCATCATCAATTTGTAGAAAGATGGGAAGAAAAGAAAATTTCCCTTCAAATTATGTCTAAATATGAGAACATCAAAAGGAATGTTGGTGAAACTGTGCAAGATTATTGTGTGAGATTTAATGTAGTGTACAATGCTCTTCCTACACATATGAAACCATCAGAGGGTTTGGTTTTGGTCAAACTTCCTGATGGATTTGATACTGATATGGCATATCAGTTTTGTGAACGTGATCCTACAACTTTAGCAAATATGCAAAAGAATGATGTAAGTGTGGAAGCAAATTTTTTGGCCAAGAGAGCAAGGATGAGATCAAAAAAGAGGGTGACCATCAAAGAGGATACATCTACTTCTTATGAAAAAATGGATTCATTACTTCGGAATATGGAGAGAATGGTTGACTGATTTTCCATCTCAGATAGACCTAAACCACAGATCCAGAATCCAAATTTCAGAGGGCAATAGCCTCAATTTAGAATCAAGTAGGGAGAGCAGAAAGCACCTGACCAAACAACACAACAACAACAACAACAACAGATTAGGACCTCGTTGTAGCAAAATTATGTCCAAGGAGTGGAAGAAGAAGATGATGAAGATCCAGTGGTTGAAAAAAATCATTTCTTTACAGCAGATGGCTTGCCCATGTTCCTGACTGAAGATGAAGAGTATACTGAAAATCTGGATTCTCCAAAAGATGAGGACTATATCTTGGAAAATGATGATGATTTGGAAACAAAATCAGTTGATTACCAGCATGGGTATATGAATTATTTGAGTGCACAGCAGAAACAATATTCTTTAAGGAGCAGAGATGTACCTGTCAATCCCATTCAAAAAAATAAAATAGGTTGAGTCAAAGAATGATATTTCGTGTAATCAGAGAAAGGGTAAAAAGCATGCAAATCAAAATCATAGCAACATCAATCTGCCATCAACAAGCTCAGCTACTAAAGAGAAGAACACTCAAAAAAAGGAAAATATAACAAAGGATCATGTTGTCAAAGAGGTAGATAAAATCACAACTTTTAATTTTGAAAATGAAATAGCTAAATTGTAAGTGTCCATTCCTTTGATAGAATTAGTAAAGAATAGTCATTACAAACACCAGGTGTCTAAAATGTTGCTATTTTATCCTTTGTCCGATATGGTTAATTTTGAAGATGACCACCCCGAGCTCATTTTTGGTCCAGCTATAGATGGTCAATTAGAAGAGAGTGAAGTTTCCCCCTTTTATTTAAGCATTAGACTTCATGAATACATACTTCATAATGTTATGCTTGGTTCCGGGGCATCTCACAATCTGATGCCTAAGGCTATTATGGAAAATATGAGCATGGATATCACCTGACCATATCATGATTTGTATTCATTTGATTCTGGTAGAGTTCGTTGCATTGGTCTCATCAAAGATTTAGTGGTTTCCTTAGACCAAATCCCAGCCAAGAATGTTTTGATGGATGTGGTGGTGGCTGATATACCACCTCATTTTTGCATGCTACTGTCTTGATTATGGGGAGCCAATCTCAAAGGTACTTTACAACTTGACTTCTCTTATGCTACTATTCCTGTTTTCAAGCAATTGAGGAAATTGTATCAGGAAAAGAAAATGAAATATATGATAACTAGTAAGGAGAAGCCCATCAATCACCCAATACAGGCTGTACATACAGATCTAGAATCTTTTATTTTGTATAATTATGGTGGTTTGAATGATGTAAATAATTAGCTAGTAGTGGTAGAATATGTGATAGAAGTTTCAAAAAGTTTCAGAGCAGCTCTTGATAAGGAAAAAGAAATGGTGTCTTCTTCCGAAAAGCTTCTTGAAGAACAGAAAATCAGTATAGAAAAGAAAAATGAGGTGACCAGCCAAAGTAAATCAGAACCAATAGTTAATTTTCAACATCTTGAAGATGAAGATGGACTTTGGAGCATGGATTTCGATGGTGCTTTAGGTAAGGAAGGTGCAGGTATTGGTATTTGGATCTGAAATCCTGTTGGTAAGTCAGGTGGAATTCCAAGTAATGTTAGAGAATGCTCTTATAAATTTTCTTTTTACTATTATAATAATGAAGCGGAGTATGAAGCGTTGATCACAGGTCTCAAAATTTTGAAGAAACTTGGTGCAAAAAGAATTTTTGTTTATGGTGATTCTGAGCTTGTCATAAAGCAGGTGAAAGGAGAATATCAAGCAAAGCATCTGCGAATGAGAGCTTATAGGAATGCAGTCTTCGATGTATTAAAAATGTTTCCTGAGTATACATTAATAGCAGTGCCAAGAACTCAAAACATCATTGCAGATTCGCTTGGTATGGTAGCAAGTAATCTCAAAATTCCGATGTACTCCAATAATAAATTTGAAATTCATGTCAAACATAGACCTAGTGTTCCATAAAATTTAAGGTACTGGAAATTTTTTTGGGATGAAAAAGAAATTAATAGCTTTTTGCATAATGAAGGAAAGTTCAAATATGTTTTTATTGATGATGTTTGTGATGTTGATGATCAAGACATAGAGGCCAAACAGATGAATGTTTTGTAGCTGAAAGATAATATTATTCCTAGAGGTCTCATACCTTTAGAAGATCTGTTCGATCAGGATTATGTGGCGAGAAAACCAACCTTGACTCCTACAGAAAAGAGTGTGGAAGACATGAACATTGGAATAGCAGATAAGCCCAAGATGGTTAAGTTTTCTAAGACATTATCTCCCGAGGCAAAAGATAAGTACATCAATTTTTTGTCTGAATTTTCTGATATTTTTGCATGGGATTATGCAGCTTTGAAGGTCTATGACAAGAACATTATTCAGCACACTATTCCCATTAAGCTAGACCAAAAACCCTTCAGACAAAAGTTGCGAAGGATAAATCCAAGATTGTTTCCATCCTTTGAAAAAGAGGTAAATCGATTGTACAACTCAGGTATCATTGTTCCAATTAGGTTTTCTGATTGGATTTCAAATTTGGTTCCGGTAAGGAAAAATATTGGAGAGGTAAGGTTATGCATTGATTTCCGGAATTTGAATTAGGTATCTTTAAAGGATAATTACCCCCTTCCTAAGATGAACCATGTTTTGCAAAGGGTAGTTGGAGCATCACGAATGTCACTGCTTGACGGTTATTCAGGTTATAATCAGATTTTGGTACATGAAGAAGACCAAGGTAAAACTGCTTTCACATCACCTTGGGGGACTTTTCAGTATGTCAAAATGCCATTTGGACTCAAGAATGCAGGGGCTAATTTTCAACGGGCTATGGATATAGCCTTTGCTAATGAGAAATATGTTTTCTTAGTGGTGTATCTAGATGATTTGACAGCTTTTTCTGCTTCTAATGATCATCATTTGTATCATTTGAGAATTTTTTTTTAGAAATGCAAGGAGTTCAGAATTTCTCTGAATCTGAAGAAGAGTCTTTTTTCCATGGAGGAAGGAAAACATCTTGGTCACATAATTTCCAAAGATGGAATTTGCATTGATCCTTCCAGATTAGAAGCCATTCAGAAGATAGATTTTCGCAGAATAAAAAATAGATACAATATTTCAATGATAAGGTGAACTTCTTACGCAGATTTGTTCCTAATTTGGCTGAGCATTTGCGTGAAATGACTAATATGTTGAAGAAGGAAAGTAGTGTAAAATGGACCACTAATGCTATGAAATATTTCAACTTGGTAAAGCTTGCTTTAATCATAGCCCCCATTTTGGTTAGTCCAGATTATATTAGTGATTTCATAATATTTTCATTTGCATCCGAGCACACCTTGGCTACGATTTTGAAGCAAAAGAGGGATCGGGTTGAATAGCCTATTGCTTTCTTCAGTCGAGCCATTATGGATGCTTCTCTTCACTATAACATTATTGATAAACAATATTTAGTATTAATCAAAGCTTTGAAACGTTTTCGGATTTATATTCTACATTCACATAATATAGCCTATGTTCCAAATGCAGCAGTAAAAGAGGTTCTCACACAGACTGGTCCTAAAGGTCGGAGAGGTAAATGGATAGCAGCGATGTTAGAGTATGATCTCAATATCAGGCCCACCAAACTGATCAAGGGATAGGGATTAGCCAAGTTAATGGCTGAATCCAATTTACATGCTCTAGACATAAACCTGATTGCAGCAATGTCATATTATGAAGAAGATGGCGCTCTAATACAGGTATCATAAATGTTTCTCACTTCACCAGGGTATTCTGATATAGTGCATGTTCTTAAGCACTTATGTCCTCCTCCTGGAATGTCAAAAAGTCAGGGTAGGTCTTTGAAATTGAAATCTGCTAAATATTGCATTCTAGGTACTGCCCTTTATTGGAAAGATCCAGAAGGTGTTCTTTTGAATTGTCTGGTTGAAGATGAAGCTAAGCAAGTAATGGATGACTTCCATAGGGGAGATTGTGGAGGCCATTTTTTTTGGAAAACAACAGCTAACAAAGTTCTGAGAGCAGGGTATTATTGGCCAAATTTATTTTCAGATTTGTACAAAACAGTCACAAACTGTTATGAATGTCGAGTTTTTTAGGGAAAAAGGAAACTCCTTCCTCTTCCACTAAAGCCTGTTGCAGTAAATGCTCCTTTTCAATAGTGGGGGCTTGATTTTATTGGGGAAATTCATCCCACATCATCGACACATCACAAATGGATTCTAACAATGACCGACTACTTCACCAAGTGGATCAAGGCTATTCCTACAAGACAAGCTATGGACACGGTAATTATTCAGTTTTTAGAATCCAATATTTTGTCTCATTTTGGTTGTCCTCACAAGATTATTACAGATAATGCTGCAGAATTCAATTCAAAGAAGATGATTGAGTTTTTTCACAAGTATAATATTAGGTTGGGCCATTCCACCACATATTATCCAGAAGGAAATGGATTAGTTGAGTCCTCTAATAAATATTTTTTTAATATCATTAAGAAAATGTTAGAGGAGAATAAGAAAAATTGGCATAGGAATCTTACCAATTCTTTGTGGGTAGACCGAGTGAGCACCAAGAAGTCTATAGGTATGTCACCCTTTGAATTGGTTTATGGTATAGATACAGTGTTTCCTACATCACTTGTTGTTCTGGTTATGAGATTATTGCAGGAAGAAAATAGTGAGGAAGATGATATGAAACGTCGAATCAATCAAATGATTCACCTTCAGCAAACAAGGTTGGAAGTTTCTCAAACCACTTCTAAGCTTCAGGAGAAAATAAAAAATATTTATGATCGCAAAACCAAGGCAGATAAATTTCAGTTGGAGGATGTAGTGCTGCTGTGGGATGTGATAAATGAAGATAAAGGTAAGCACGAGAAGTTTGAAAATATTTGGAAAGGACCCTACAAGATCTTAGCTTATCGAGGACAAAATGCCTATTTACTGAAAGTGATGAATGGACAGGAATGTTCAAGAGGACCAGTCAATGGTAGGCTCTTGAAACATTATTATTTTTTATGCAACTTCTGAGAGAATGTTTCACTTTCATTGTAAATACCAGTTTATATTTTCTACAAGGTTTGGAGTAGACAATCATCTAGGCTTGGGGCTTGAAGTGAAGGCTATAAAGCTTGTTGATTTTCTGTTTTTTACAAAAATTTTGGAGTTATTTTTGAGTTAGTGTCAGAGTTAGTTTTTGAGTTAGTTCCCAATCGTTTTAAATGGTTTTTGAGTCAGTTTAATAATCAACAGTCTTTTGAATTGTTTGACCGTATTTACCCAATGTTTAGGCACTTGGTATATGGTGTTCTTGACACCTCGAAGGAGCTGCCATCCCCAATGAGGCCAATGTTAGTGTCTATATTTGCATACTTCCACCAGGGATAAAAAAACATTTGCATGTGCATCTTAGGTGTCCCATTCTGAATAAATTTTTCATCATTCCATTAGGTATGGCATAAAATTGTTCTACTGGTGGTTATCCTTGTCAAATAAGCTTCATTCTCCCTCAGAAAATCATATTGGCTGACTCATTCTCGTGTCTCCTTGAGCATAATAACACCTGTGGAAATTATCTGTTCACTTGGAAGTCTTTAAATTCAAAATCTCATTCAAAATTTAGGTCACAAAAGAAGTCCCATTAGGTCATTAGGGTTTTGAATTTCTCAAGGTCACTTCTTCATTTAGATGACTTCAACACGTATATTAGAGGGACTAAATAATATCACCATTATGTATTTATTATACTTTCAAAGTTGTATTTTTTCAGTTTAATGATTTTTATATCAAAATGTGATTTATTTTTATTTGTCCAAATGTAATTTCATGTTTTCATATGTAATAAATGCAATCTTGAGCTATCAAAATGCAATCATGTCCGGCCCAAGTGAGCAACGAAATCCAAACTCCATGCTGATCAAGCCTGCAATGCCAAAAGTAACAAAGAAAAAAGAGTATGAGTGTCAAAGAGGAAAAGTGAACATTAGAAAAGTGGGTAATTTAAATTAAATTTCAAAACCACTAAAGGTATAAATCCTATCAAGCACCTCAAAACAATTCATTGTTGCCTTTCAGCCATCAAGAGTCTTCAGCAAAGGAGAAAATTTGAGTTTTCTGAGCAGTTTGGGTCAAAATTTCAAGGCGCTGCATTTTTTCACCTTGGCGTTGTGTTTTTTTCCAAGCGTTGTGTTAATCCCCAGTGGCACTGTGCTAATGCCCAAAAACAACAAAGTAAATTACATTGGCACTGCACTAATCCCCAGTGGTGTTGCGCTAATGTTTGAGCGTTGTGCTAATGTCTAGTTCGCTCCCTAAGCTTCGAAACTCATCCAAATTGCCTAAAATCTTTAGAAAATATTCTCAACATCTTTGACAAGTAAGTAATATGAAAATTTCACCTCCTTGCAGTCCTTAAGAGGAATTTCATGGTGTTTTTGGTTTCTATGTGAAATTTGGAAGTTGGTCAGGCTACAAACCCTAGATTCATTCTTTTTTCCCAAATTTTGCACCCATAAACCTCACATTCTCTTCCTACATCACTATAAACCCTACTCCTTCCCTATAGCACCATATCCCTTTCCATAAATCCCTTTTCCCCTAAACCCTAAGTTCTAAGCATCTCAATTTCCTAGGAAGCCCTATCAACCCTGTAATAAAATTTTAATCCCTTAAACATTTTGATCCCCTATCACCTCCCTAAGTTCAATAACCCCTTGTTAATCAAGTAAATCCTCTCTGCGGACAAAGACGATCCCTCTAGCCCTAGAGTGGGTCTAGAAACAAAGAGACATGCTAGAGTGTTGATTCCTAATTACTGAATGAAAAGAGGACACGATAGATCGACCTATCTAGAGTCCAATGCTATCGTCGTTGTTGTAGTGGTGGTGGCCTCTCGCTCCTACCTTGGCAAGTCACAATCCTTCCGCAATCATGCTTGGATACCTGCACATAGAACATAAAACAAGAACAACATACAACATAATAATTTCACTCATAAGTACTAGCTAGTCAAAGAGGGCTAAGCATAGTGCATTAAACATCTAACATAATACAAAATGGGAACCGCACAATAGTCACGTATATGTATTGATAGAAGGAAGAGTTACAACCATTGCTTTGACGTCACAGTCTCCTCCAGCACGATTCAGTCAGCGCGTCTCAGATGCTCGTCAGGGAATTCGGATGGGATGAAGGCATGGAATCAATCTCTCTCAAAAGGCATGGACTCAATCTCTCTCAACATAATTCCTTCTTATTCTATCTCTTCAGCAGTTCTGCTATATTATGTTCAATTATCCAAGTTTAGCTAGCTTATGAAAAGAGATGTAGCTTCTTTTTATAGAGGAAAAGGAGGAGGTTAGGATCCCTACAAAGGTGGGAGGGAGGCCTATCCTTTAGGGAGTTCCCATAAGAGGTGGAAACCATAAACTAAAGAAGGGATTCTGTGGTTTATTGAGTTCAACCACTCCCAATGACTCGTCCTCGAAGTGGTTGGAGTGGAATATTCACCTATATTTTTAAAAAACATTCCATAAATAACTCGGTGCGGGTGGCAAACTGAGACAGAGTGCCAACTAGTGCGGGGCCTAGTGTTAATCTTCCTCTTCGATGCAAGGGTATAACTGACTACTTGCGCCAAGGAAAAAACAAGGGTTTTTGAGTCTCTGCTCAGAGAATTGTTAATAGAAGGAATATTACTCTCATGTAAAGGGATACAATGATGGTCTTTGCAAGGCATGACTTTGCTTATTGATGACAGAAATGACCCTCCAATGGGTGAGAAGAGAATTGCAGGGACAATGACAAAATGTTGTGTAACAGATGCTCCCTAAAGCATGAGGTCCAAGGGAAAGGGAGGGGTGAAATGCTTTATGAGAACACGTTCGAACCAAAAACCGCTGTCAGAAAACCTACAATTATGAATACAAATGATATCTTTGATACATGAACATGTGGTATGGGCACAACCATCCATAATAGAGTATATAAAAATTGAGATCCAAGGTATGGACGCACCCATCCAGTAGTAAGGATCAAAAAATGGATTCAGGTATGGTCACAATAATCCCATCAAAAGAGTCATGCAATAAGTCATGATAATCCACCAAAATCTGCAGCCTAGATTTTATAAGACAAAACCCAGGGTCTTGCGATCCATCTCAACCCAAAAAAGTACAAATTCAAACATGCGAATATATGAGCTGAAGTCGAACATGTAAGAAAATCACCTGATTACCAGCCAATGATGAAAGTTGTTAACAAGCACAAGAGAAACCACCAATAATGACAATGGCTCTCAGGATCCAACCGGTACAATCTACGGAATGTGAACAATGATCTCACGTTGAACACTCTCAAAATCACTCGATCAAAGGCCAATGAGATGGACCTTGCGTCGATTGCGAAGAACCTGCCATTGAGGCATGCAGGCTCCAAGGTACCAGAAGGGAGTCTCTAGATCAAATTCTTGGATAATGAGCTAAAGTCGACAGGAAGTGACCTGATCGAAGGTGGGCCATAATATTTGCCACATCATCGATACGAGACAGAGGAACATGATGATAGTGAATCAGGACCAACAGAGAATCATAGGGAGGTTGAAAACTGCAGAGGCAAACTTTTCTTGAACATATCAGCAGCACAACACTGGATTTGGCAGTATTTGACATCAAGGGATATGAGGTCATGATGACATGACAAAGAGCAGATGAGAGGTCAAAAGAGATTACCCAAACACATGGAAGCAAAAGTGACGAAATGAGATGTCCCCAACCTAACGTGAATGCAGGCAAGTGCCATGTTCAAGAGTGACATACTGCCAACATAACCAAAACTTGGTTCCATTTTCCCCCACCAATATATATATGTTTTCCTTAAAACAAACTTGAAGGGATAACATATGCTTGTACTGTAAGTTTGTCCTTCAGACAAATCAAACCTAGTACATTTTACGAGCCCTAGGAAGGAGGAACTCGACATCTTTTCATATTTAGAGAGTTTGAAAAGAAGGCTGAAAAGAAAACTCCATCATGTCCCTTTTCGTAAATAGTCCCTCAGATCCGTGTTAGTCATTATTAATTTTTTCCTTGTTGATGACTAAATGATTATCCCAATATTTCTAGAAACAAGGTTCATAGACATTGTGAGTTCTAGAAATCTCACTGCCTTCATTATTCTTAAGATAATTTTTCACTATTTCATCATTTCATCTTATCTAGCTTTGCCTACCAGCCTCAGAAACCCATTAGGATCCTATGCCACTCATCTTGTGTATATGTTGTCACCTTTGAGTCAAATCCCCTATTTTTGCTTTACCTAAAAACCCCACTGATACATAAGCCCCCCAATCAAACTTCTTGTTGTGTCCCCCCTAAACTACTCCTAAAACACTGATAGTCTCAAACTATATTTGTAGAATCTTTAGATAAATCAAGTACATTGGATTTTGGATCTTCAATAAATTAGTTTATCATGAACTCTATCTCACATTTGATAAGTCCCAAGTTCTAGGTTTCATTCCAAAAGCCAAGTCCCAGAAAACCTCCACTAGGTCACCTAGGGTTTCATGAGTCATCGGGTAGATTTGGTATCCTACAAATCTCTGTTTTATATTTACAAGGAGACTGCTTTCAAAGAAGAAGGGGACAAGTCATTTTGTCCTGAATTCATCAAAGAGATTGTTCAAGGAAGGTTTTGGGCCTAAGGCATGAATCTTGCAAGGGGACAACTGCCCTTTGCTCACATTTCTGCAAGAGGATAAAAAAAGCCATCAGATTAGCAATGAGGAAAGGTAAAAGAGAAAACCATCACAAGAAGATCTTTCATAGCAAGAAGAAATCAGCAAGCATATGTTTGATGAAAATCAAGGTTTTTAACTATTTTGACCAATCAAGGAATCTGTTCTAGGGTTACAAAGGAAAACGCCACCTCAACTCCTTCAAGAGCACATTGAAGACATTTAGAAATGATGAATGAGTTTGAGAAGTTTCAGAGAACTTAGAAGACAACACTATTTACTTTTTCCTAAGATGCCTTAAAACCTAGGAATTTGGGAAAGTTGACATATGGTCAAAAAGTGATAACATGACCTCCTTCATAACAGCAGAGGGTTTTAGAGGATTTCAAACTGTCCTCTAGGGTTTGGCAGAGAGGCACTAATTGCACCTTTTCAAATGGTAAAATCAAATATTTTAAAGAGTATCAAAAAAGGCATACAAGAAACATTATACTCCACTACACCACGGGAAGAAATATGATGAAGAGTATCAAAGAGGGCAAGAAATATTAGTTCATGGGTCTAATTTCTATAAGAGACAGTTGGAGGAATTTTCAAATGGCCAAAGGGAACAAACATGAGGGAAAAATGCCTAAACAGATGATTATGACAAACATGATATCACTGTTGATAAAGCAGGTGTTAAACTCCAAAGGGACAAGAATCACAAGGCAGAAGTAGTGTAGGCACCTGCAAGAACTGAAGTGGCCAGCAAAAGCACAAAAAATGGTTTAGAAAGCTCACCTCCCTTATTGTACATACATCATTTGAAAAACTTATCAAAGGGAAAACATGTAGTTGGTTTAAGAGTAGTAAGGCCTCCAAAATGTTTCTTTATCAAGGTATATTCTGCAAGAGATAGGTTAGCCATAAAGTGACATTTCTGCAGGACTGTCAAAATAGCTACCTATAGGAAGGTTGATGAGGATAAAACAGGCCAAGTGTTTTTTCACAATGATTGCCCACATAAAAGGGGCTATTGATGCTTGATATTAGGGTTTTTATGTTGAGAGTTTGTTCACTAATTTAGAGAGAAAGCCTGAAAAAATGTCAGTCAAAGGAGAAATGGCAAAGAGTATCAGTTTAAAGGGGCTAATCTCACCAAAGAGTAAAAGCAGAGATTTTAAAATAAGATCAAAAAGTTGGACATAAATTGTTGAAAAAATGGCCTAAGAAGCAAGTATACCCCTGGTTTACTTCTCAGCAGTAAACTCCCAACAAAGGCATCCTTTTCATAGGATTATTCTGCCAAAGATGACAGAGACATCAGTAATATTTTACAAAAATTGTCAAAAGTGTTTTTTATAACAAAAATATCAGTCATAGGCACACTAAAGAAAGTAGGGAGACATTAACTTTGTAAAAGTGGGTTTTATTTTTAATTTACTTTTGAAAAGGACTATAAATAATCTTTTGAACCTTTGCCCCACATAATTTTCCATTTCCAAAGTGAAGAAAGCTGTTGGAGAAGTTTTCAGAGTTTTTCGTGCAGAGTTGGGATATTTTTAGCGGCGCACCGAGGTCGGCGTTGCGCACCTGGCCTTCGGCGCTACACACAGGAGAGGGGTGGGTAGTGTTATTTAACACTGCGCTACACACCCAGAGCTTGACGCTATGCACCTAGGCTAGCGCTACACACAGGCTCAACAATTTCCAAAAGCACCCGAAAGACTGCCCCATCTCTGCTTGGCATTGCGCTCCAACAACTTGACAGCAGCGGCGCTAGGCACTAGCGCTGCGCATAGACAAATGTTCTCAAAGGTTCATCTAAAGAGGTCAAGGAATCAAATTTTCACCTCCAAACCTCCTGCAACCAAAGCATAAGGCCTATGAAATATTTTTCCTCCTCCCAAACTTTCCATTTTCTAAAAGCAAGGAAGACTTCTACAAGCAAAATTAGATAGAACCCTATGCTACATAAAAGTCAGTTTTTGAGTCTTGTGGGTTAGGGTTTGCAAAAAAAAAAAATTATAGGTGAAAACAAAGGACTGGGTAACTGTAGACCAACCTCCATACACTAAGTGCAATCCTTAAAAATTTCACCTTAGCCCTCATTTGCAAGAGTTTTCCCTACACCACTAAAGTCACCTATTTTCCCAAAAGCCCTCAAATCAAGTCCAAAGGTCCTGCTGTTGTTTTTGACCATTCATCATGTCAGAAGGAGAAAATCACACCAGCAATGATGAGAGCCAAAGGCCCAGCAAGCCTAAACACCATGGAGGAAAGGCAAAAAGGTTTAAACCCCTATACACCATTCAAATTACTTCCTCTCCTACGATCCTTCGTACTTTTAAGATGTTGGGTGCTATAAATTTTTTGAAAAGGTCAGGCAAGTCAGCAACCATTCAGACTTGACTATATTGTTTGTCTTTAGCTTACAGAATCACCAAGTTAACCTAGCAGGGGTGCAATTTGTGCTTTCATATGAAATTATTTCCAAAGCAACATGTATACCAGACATTGGTGAAATATGGTTCAAACAAAAGAAGCTGGAGTTGAGTTATTATGAGCCCTACCTAAAACCCAGCTATCGACAAAATTGTAAGTTTGTTTTCCATTTCTCCCACTTGCTAGAAAGGTATGCTGCACTGATGAAGCAGATTATCATGTTCTTCACATGTGAGGGGAGATTCTCCAGGATCTACTCATATCATATAAGGCTACTGATGAACTTCAACAAGGTCGAAATGATGAACCTACCTTACTACCTTTTCCAAAGCATTGATAAAGTGGCCTCTGTTGTCAAGAAGAAAAGCTATGACCACCAAACGAAGAGCCTTTTTCACCACTCCTTGATCAAAATGATTGTCTTATATCAGCTAGAGCAGCAAGGAATATCTTGGGAAACCTTCATCTCACATGATGTGTTTACAAACCCCCGAGCCTTCATTCAACAGAATTTACCTTCCACTTCACAACCATTTACCTCCACTCCTCCATCATCTCTCCATGTGCCTTCTCCACAAATAAATTCACCTCATGTTTCTTCTCCTAATATACCAAGTGAAGAAATTGACTGATGCAGGGGCATTAGGCTCTAGAAAATTCCTTGTATTTTAATAGACTTAGGGGTTTTGTGTTTTCAAGGGAGTTGGTTTCTTATGTAATTATTTGAGTGATTTTAATTAGAATTAATTAAATATTGTGAGGAATTTTGTAAATGTTCTCGAATGTTGGAGAACATGAGAGAATTAGGCTAGTTGAGAGTGTATAGGGATTGATATATTTAGGAATTAATTATAAATCCTAAATTAGAATTGGTTCATGATTTTAGGATGAAAGAGGATCCTTAGGGAATAGTTGAGTCAAGTGAGGACTTAGAGGATATTTAGGATTTTGTTGAGGAGATGGAGGAACTAAAACCAAAAAGAGTTTCAGAACCTTTTATATAAAATGTAAGCCTCAAAGGCATAGAAGATAGATACAAGGTAGAAAATAGATAGAGAGTGATTCAAGGTTTGAGAGAGATGGGGTTTGAAGCCTACGGGCTGTAGAGGAAGAAGGCCACTGATTGAATATCAGGCCAGAGAAAAATAAATCCTTTGTAATTATTTGAGTTTTATATGTACAGAGAAATTCGGTGTTGAATTAAGTGTGTATATTGTGTGCAAGTGGAATTGACAGGAACAGGAGGAATTATGTCATTTTATATTAATCTACATTTTAAGAGATTGTGTGGTTTGAGGGGAATATTCATTTATTTGAATTTTGTGTGACTGAGAAAATTAGCATCGATCACAGAATGGATCGATGCTATTAATGGAATTATCTAGACTTCTAATTGGCCTGGATATATTTTATAACTGGAGCTGACATCGTATAAGGATAAATTAGACACACTATTGTCTATACACAGTGAAATGAGGTCCTGGGTTTGAAGTCATATTTGAAGGTTTGGCCTGTTCGAAACCGTGAGTTGAACATAGGCAGAAAATACAAAGTAATGGAGTAGTGCAGCGAAATGAATCAATGTATTGTTTAAGTGTTTCAACAAATATGTGGAGAGGCCATATTGAAGAGTTGGAAGCGAAATTAGGAGTCAACAGAAGACGGAACCGTGAAGATGATTCGGAAAACCACAAATGGTTTTCGTGTGACTCAAGGATGGTAAGTGGTAAACTTTTAAATGAACGCGATAGTGCTAAACGTGTGACACAGAGCATTGGTGGAATTCCAATACCACCTATTTCGCGTGCCTTTAGGTCAATAAAGCACTGGAGTAAAATGAACGTGATAATTGTTCAATCATAAACAGTTGAGATCTAATGGCATTCGCATTTGAAGTTGCGCGAGGGTTAACGAAGGTGTGTACCCGACGGTGTTAAAAGGAAGTGTTGAATTTGGAGCGCGATATCAAGCGCTATCCGTTAGATCTGGAGCATTCAATTGGATGATGGAGATTGGACTGTGGAAATTAATAGGTAAGTTGGAAATGTGTGGGACCCGAACCAAATATTTATATTGATATTTGGGTTTTAAACCAAAGAATGGAATACACTGTGGGCCCGGTTATAGATTAATGTTATGTCGGCATTTGGTATTATACCAAGGTAAGAACTATATTGAGTGGATTAGTATGTTATGGCCAAGAATATTAATATGTATGCTGGTGCGTTGGTTTATGTTTAACCAAAGTCGAACCTTTGTATGAAATGAATGTTAAGTGAAAGGTCACCATAGCTGATGGTTGGGAAATGGTTGTTTAACCAAGATTAAGTATATTGATTCGCATTTCATGAAGTGGGTTTTATAATATGGTTTTAACCATAAGTTTTGAAAAAGGAAAGCTTTCGCATTAGAGTTTGCCTATATGGGAATTATTTTGGTTTTAAAATGAACCATGCATTTTTATATGCATCTTTATATGGAGAATGTGGGTTTTGCAGCCTTCAGCTGCATCAAGTGGTATCAGAGCTGGAAGAGCTCTTTTGAAAGTTAAAGATTTTTTTTTTCAGAATGCATGTGTGATGGGAAAAATAAAAGGAGATCAGATTCTAAATCTGATAAGCAGCAGATACACAGAATTGAAGTGAACAAACAGTTGCAGAAATAAATTAAGACAGTCCAATTAAAGTACTATCATTAAAGAGAACAAGGTTATGTAGAGATCTTGAAGGTGAGATCATTTTAACTTGATTAAAAAATTGTGATTGCAGAATTCTGGTTGCAGGCAAGGGAAAACAAAGATTTTGATGATGATGGTAGTGAACCTAATATTTCAGCTAAAGGTTGGATATGGAGAATAGCTAAAGTTTTCTCAAGAGAAGGTGAGTTGAGGATATATGCCTAGATAAAGTAGAAGAGAGCACTCAAGAGTTTCTAGAGATAGAGAACCAGTACTTGCCAAAAGACCAAGTCTAGAGAGGGGATTGGTGAGGTAAGTGGCAGCAGGGAGACTTGCTGTTGCAGAGGCTTAGTGCAACTCATAGTGACTGAGGAGCTCATGAAGAAGATGATCATGGAGGATCAGAGAAGAGGTTCTAAAGAATTCCACAAAGATAAGACGAAGGATAGAGGAAGAGATATTACAGTGATGAAAGTACAACTTGAGGTACTACAAGAATGGCTACAAGAAGAGGAAAACCAGAGAGGAGGATGGATCTTTCCAATGAAGGGAAATAAGGTAATTTGGAAACCATTACAAATGAAGTGGAGGTAGAAGGAGATTGCCTTATGGAAGGAAGGACTCAGATTTTTTGAGTCAAGGATGGAATTTGAGGAACATGAAAATTTGTTCAAGGAGAAATGCTTGAAGAAGCAAACGAGACTGAAAAGTCTTGTGTTTTTAAAACTAATGAATTGTGTATGATTACAGGTACATCACGGGATGATGAACAAGCTTTAGAGCTTGTTAAGGAGAAGAAGTTGAATCTGAATTCTGTTAAGAATGATGCTGAGATAGCAAGATCTCAGAAAGAAATGAAGACAGAGGAGTCTCATAGAAATATTCATCAGAATATTGAAACAGAAGAAGAAGTGCCATCTGATGATTGGTCAACAAAAAATGAAGGTATGGAAAGTTGTGTAAAGTTTCCAAATTCTACCCCAATTGAAATTGTTGAATTATATAGAAAGTTAGATCTTCAGAGAAGAGAGTTGGAAAAGCAAAGGATCTACACTCAGGATAAATTGTTGAATGTGAAAGACAAATAAATTGTCATGAATGACAGTCAGGAAACAAAGGATAAGGATGTAAGATTTCAACAAAGTGAAATTGCAGAGAAAGAAGTTCATTGTTGTGAACCAGAGCAGAGAGATATTCTTGAACCAGATGATAAGAAGGAAAGACTAGTTGAAGGTCTCACGAAGAATTTAGATCAGCATACTGATGTGCTGACAAAGGAGTTAAAAGAAAGCTCAAAGCATCATACTGAAATGTTTTCAGAGGAGGAAGAGACATTGAAACCTTGTATTTTTAATACTAATAATTCATGTGTTAATTATGCATTCAAATAAGGACAACAAATGGAAAATGTCAAAGATTTTAATGAAAAGGAAACTATGTTAGCTGAAAACATAGTGGAGGATCAACATTCTATCATGGTGATTGGAACAATGGAGATAACCTTGGAAGCTGGAAAGAAAGACAGTGATGATTTTCTGAGTCTTGAAGGAGACTTAGAATTGAAAGAAGAAGATTTGGTGATTGGATCATCAAATGAGACCATTGGGTCTTGTAATTTTGAAATTAACAATTTGACTGTGTTTACAGGTGTTGCAGAAGACAATCCATATCTTAGAGTTGTCTTGAATAAATATGAGATATTGCAGAAGAAGGAACTCATAGATTCCAAGGAAGGTGAGGCAGTTATTTCTCATATCAAGGAACTTATTACTGTTGATGACAGGGAGGAGTTGGCTTGTCTGATTAGCCAAGAGAAGACTGTGGGATAGACTCTTAGAATTGCCACAGTGATGAAGAATTAGAATTCTGTTCTGATAAAGGATGAAGATACAATGTTTGAAGAAGTTGATTTTATTTCCAGAATCAATCAAGGAAGTGATGGAAAATTACTGAATATTGCCAAAGAAGAAGAAGAAGGTTATGCTGAAACTAAATTGCAACATATTGATGATGTGAAGCAAGTTCAAAGGAAATGGCTGAAATGCTTGCTGGAAAAAATTATGCCAGAGAAAGGAATTGCAGACACTAAAGTGAAAATGTCTGGAGTTATGAAAGAGACAGGAGCAGATACTAGTTTGTCAAATTGGATTATGCTTACTAGTATACAAATAAGAATGAATGAATATGTTACTGCAGTTAAAGAATCAAATGATAATTTAGTTTTTAAAAGTGAATTTGCAAGTAGTGAGTAGACGAAGAATGTTGCAGAGGGAGATATCTTAAGAGATATTCATGAAGTTTGGGAGGAGGCAACATCTGCAGCAACATATACATAAATTTTCAAAGCAACAAAAGCAACAAAGTTAACATATGCAGCAACAAAAGCAACAGCATTTAGAGTAATATTTGCAGCAGAAATTGAAAGCAGCAACAAAAGGCAGAGTAATTTCTAGACAGAAGATAAACTGGGCATAGAGATTGAAAACATAAGGAGGGTGATGATGAAGGTGTCTCAGAAGAAAAAGATAGCATCAAAGAAGTCAAAGAAATTACAGCAAGTAGAAGACAAGAATAGACTGTGAAAGCATAACTAGTGGCAAGATGCAGAATAAAATATGGAAACCTGGATAAGTACAACAGAAGAATAATGCAGCTATTGGACAATAGCAAAACAGAGTATGGGATCCAGGAGGCAAAGATTAAAAGCACATGATTAGGAGATCATGATTATTTTTGACCTTGGGAGTCTGATGTAGGGGCATTAGGCTCAAGAAAATTCCTTGTATTTTAATAGACTTAGGGGTTTTGTGTTTTCAAGGGAGTTGGTTTCTTATGTAATGATTTGAGTGATTTTAATGAGAATTAATTAAATATTGTGAGGAATTTTGTAAATGTTCTCGAATGTTGGAGAACATGAGAGAATTAGGCTATTTGAGAGTGTATAGGGATTGATAGATTTAGGAATTAATTATAAATCCTAAATTAGAATTGGTTTATGATTTTAGGATGAAAGAGGATCCTTAGGGATTAGTTGAGTCAAGTGAGGACTTAGAGGATATTTAGAATTTTATTGAGGAGATGGAGGAACTGAAACCAAAAATAGTTCCAAAACCTTTTATATAAAATGTAAGCCTCAAAGGCATAGAAGGTAGATCCAAGGTAGAAAATAGATAGAGAGTGATTCAGGGTTTGAGAGAGATAGGGTTTGAAGCCTACGGGCTGTAGAGGAAGAAGGTCACAGATTGAATATCAGGCCACAGAAAAAGAACTCCTTTTTAATTATTTGAGTTTTATACGTACAGAGAAATTCGGTGTTGAATTAAGTGTGTATATTGTGTGCAAGTGGAATTGACAAGAACATGAGGAATTCTATCATTTTATGTTAATCTACATTTTAAGAAATTGTGTGGTTTGAGGGGAATATTCATTTATTTGAATTCTTTGTGACTGAGAAAGTTAGCATCGATCACAGAATGGATCGATGCTATTAATGGAATTACCTGGACTTCTAATTGACTTGGATATATTTTATAATTGGAGCTAATATCGTATAAGGAGAAATTAGACACACTGTTGTGTATACACAGTGAAATGAGGTCTGGGGTTTGAAGTCATATTTTAAGGTTTGGCCTGTTCGAAATCGTGAGTTGAACATAGGCGGAAAATACAAAGTAATGGAGTAGTGCAGCGAAATGAATCAACGGATTGTTTAAGTGTTTCGCCAAATATGTGGAGAGGCCATATTGAAGAGTGGGAAGCGGAATTAGGAGTCAACAGAAGACAAAACCGTGAAGAGGATTTGGAAAAACACAAATGGTTTTCGCGTGACTCAAGGATGGTAAGTGGTAAACTTCTAAATGAATGCGATAGTGCTAAACGTTTGACACGTAGCATTGGTGGAATTCCAATACCACCTATTTCGCGTGCCTTTGGGTCAATAAAGCACTGGAGTAAAATGAACGCGATAACCATTCGATCATAAACAGTTGAGATCTAACGTAATTTGCATCTTAAGTTGCATGAGGGTTAACGGAGGTGTGGACCTGACGGTGTTAAAAGGAAGCGTTGAATTGGAGCATGATATCAAGCGCTATCCGTCAGATCTGGAGCATTCAATTGGACAATGGAGATTGGACTGCGGAAATGAATAGGTAAGATGGAAATGTGTGGGACCCAAACCAAATATTTATATTGATATTTGGGTTTTAAACAAAACCATGGAATACAATGTGGGCCTAGTTATAGATTAATGTTATGTCAGCATTTGGTATTATACCAAGGTAAGAACTGTATTGAGTGGATTGGTATGCTATGGCCGAGAATATTAATATGTATGCTGGTGCATTGGTTTATGTTTAACCAAAGTCGAACCTTTGTATGAAATGAATGTTAAGTGAAAGGTCACCATATCTGATGGTTGGGAAATGGTTGTTTAACCAATATTAAGTATATTGATTCGAATTTCATGAAGTGGGTTTTATAATATGGTTTTAACCATAAGTTTTGAAAAAGGAAAGCTTCCGCATTAGATTTTGCCAATATGGGAAATATTTTGGTTTTAAAATGAACCATGCATTTTTATATGCATATTTATATGGAGAATGTGGGTTTTGCAGCCTTCGGCTGCATCATTAACAGTAGCCCTAGTGAAGAACAAATAGATGGTAGTAGTCAGGAAGAAATTGAGACAAATAATTATGGCCAAGAAGAAATCTGTGAAGAAGAAGATGATGAGAATAAAGAAAACAATGAAGAAGATGGGAGTAGCCACGAAGAAAGCAGTGATGGAAAAGATGAAATTAGTTAAGGTATCCAAAAAGATGAGTATGCTGATGAAGAGGAAAACAAAGCTGAAAATAGTGAACCAAGTGATGAAGAAGAGCAGCCAGATGAAGAAGCAAAGTAGCAAGATGAGGAGGATGGTCAGCAAAGTGCACAAGACAGTCAAGGAAAAAGTCATGACAGTCATGAGAGCTGTCATGACTGTCTTTACACTATTCAGCCTTTAAATGACAAAGAAAATCAAAATGAGGCAAGTGCAGAAGATGTTGATCAATTTAAGGATCAAAGTGGTGACAAAACCACGTTCAAAACTTCCATTGTTACCCCTCTCACATACACATACCATAGAGGGAGGAGAGATGTGTTTGCTGTCTCTAAAAGGAAAAGGGCCATCTCCTCTCAAGCTGCCAAAAAATTGAACAAGGGCAAGGAAAAGATGGAAAAAATTGAGCAGAAGGTACAAGTAAGAAGGAGCAAAAGGATCAAGAATACTTCTCAAGGGCCTCTTTTCATTGATCTAGGCAGTGAAAATGAAGACCAAGAGATGAGTACTAAGTTGCTCCTCTTAGAAAAAGATGCACAGCTTCAAGAATGGGAAAAGGATTTTGAAAGGGCACAAAGGGTCATATACTATTATAAAGAGGAGCATAAACATTTCAAAGAGGTAAAGAGGGGCCTTGCCCTACAGAATAAAATGGTCAAACACTATGCAAGGAAAAGCATGCTTGCTAATGCCAAACTAAAGCAGCTCTCATAAAGCTGGAAGACCTAAAAAGGACCAAAGTACATGACAGCCTTGGGATCTTGGCTGATGCTTCTTAGCAAGTATCTAAAACCCCTTGAGGGGTCTCTCCACCAAATTTGAGGCAAATCAGGAAACTTTCTGTTTTTTCGAAATTTTGACCCCTAGGAGCGCAACACCCTAGGCGCTACGCACATAATTGGTGCATTTTCAGCTCTCAAAGTTTACATTTTTTGGTTTTCCACATCACCAACAGTCTACCCACAAACTTTCAGGTCAATTGGAGTAGTTTTTCCCCCTCAAAAGGTCAAAAAACACCTCAAATTTGACCTTTCTGCCTCCTTTTCAGACCAGGTGCTTCGCACAGAGAAATTTTGGGAGATTTTATTTTTGAATAAGTAAATGGAATTCATTCAGAACAAATAAAATATTTTTGGAAAGTAGACTCATCAATATTTCCAACAAGCCGTCGCGGAGTAAAATCTGACACCGAGAAGGAGGTCAAAACCAGGCTGAAAATACACCTATTTTCTGATATTTTGGCGCTACGCACAGAGGACCAAAAGTGCCAAAAGTCAACAAAAGACACTGATTAATGGAAAAATGGTTTTTTAATGTTTTTTTTGGAAAAATCGCTCCAGATTTGATTGAGGAGTTATATTTTTATGTTTTTCATTTATTAGCTTATCTACTATGTGTCTTGGGCCTTGCATGGTCATTAAGCACATTTATGACATTTATGACTAAATTAGGGTTTTTGGAAGCCTCTTATGGTTTCCACCTCCTCATTTTATCCATAAATATAGCATGAGGCTCTTATGTATTTGGGTGGGATTTTGATGACTTATTCTCAAGTAATACATAGTCTCTTGGAGTTTTGAAAAGAATTTGATGCCTTGGAGCTCATGCATGCCCTGATTTGTTTGTTGATGGAGGAGGACTGTTTGCAGGATCCATAAGCCTGGTTGATGGTGATGTGTTTCTCTTTTTTTAATGTTTTCTAGTTTTTCATTATGTTTTCATCTTTCTTTGTTGCAATAGGACAAATAATTTATAATAAGACATGTTTTCTGATGGCACCTTAGGTCAGTTTGTTCTTCACTGCCTCAATGTTTTCTTCTGCTAGGATATGTTAGAGAATTCATTTTTTGCTCTCTAAGTATTTCCTGAGCTTGTCTATTTATTGAATGGTTTGGATCAGTTGGTATCGAGCATGATTCATGGCTAGCCCTACATATTTTTTTCCACTAAAAGCTCTGTTCTTGGAGTCATCTCTTTAAAGCACCATTACCTAGGTTTGTCAAAGAAGTTTTTTTCAATCATGCTCTTTGAATTTGCTTAGCTAATTGTTTCAAAGAACCTTCATAGATATAATCTTAGATGTTCAGAGTTTCTCTCCTTCTATTATTGTAGTTATTTGCGCATCTTTAATGTTTTCTGTTCTTGATAATGAAATCCATGAAAGTTGAATAAGTTTCTTTCCTTTTTGTATTTCATTTGAATGTTTATCTTGGATATTGATCATTTTAAGTATTGTTCATTGAGCTTAATGGTTTTCCCTACCTCATGAGTTATAGCTTTTGCTTATCTGTGTTTAAGATCTCCTTGTTAGAGTATATGATAGAGAATTCTTTATTGCTCTTTGTCCAACTTTGTTTCTCAAAATTAACTGTCCATCTCATGATCCTTCACAACCTCAAAGATCCACCAACAAAGTTAAAATTGCTCTGCAAATACTCCCTAATCCATTTATGAACCTATCATGACCTTGTTAAACTCCATTGTCCAATGAATTGAGGTTTTACTTGTTTCTATCTAGTCTAAGCATCATACCCAACCAAAAACAATCAACAAACCCAATACTTTCATACCTAGCCTAAAATCAACCCTAATCAGCAAACAAGTTCACATCTTTGCACCTAATAGAGAGATCCCTCTCTGAATCTAGGAAGGCTAGGTCCTTGAATTCCAAAGCTTGGTTTGATGTTACCCTTGTCCATTTGTATCTCAATCAATCTAGCAAATTACGGGGAGCTAACATAATGGCGATCACGGTGGGACGTTGAGTCAAAAACATTCTACGTATCCCTTAGAAATTCCCAGAATCTTAGTTAGAATTAGAAAATCAACTGATAGCCAAAAAGTAGAAACTAATTGCCTCACCATCCTATCAAGATGATGACTTAGCTAGAGGATATTCATTGAAACCTTAGGGCTGCTTAAGGAAACTCAGAAAACCCAAAATAGTCCCTAGATTGATTTTTTTCAAAACTTGGTGGTGGACCATTATATACATACCCTCAAAACTACAAAACATCCACCTGGGGACTCCACTAGCCTCTAGTATGCCTTTTTCTCTCACTAGTCCCATAGGCTTGCCTAGGGTTGTGTCAAATCAGTCCGAATCAATTTTAGGGCCTAGTTATACCTTGTGTGAGTAAAATAAACACTAAGAAAGGTCAGCCTTCCAAAGACAATCCCAAACATTTCATCCTTTCTGATTTTTGAGTAAGATATCTGGCTTCACAAAGGATCAATACCAGATCTCACCCAGACCCAAATCCTCCTACCATAGTTGATGACCTAGAAAATATTTTGTGGCAAACTTCTAAAGTTGGAAACTCAACCACTGTTAGGACCATTCATAAAGCAAGCTCTGCACCGAAACACCTTACAATTTTGCAAGATCCTCAGTTTGACTTACACTATACCAAGAACCTATTCAGGACCAAGTCACAAAGTGGGGTTGACCAAGATGAGCTTGAGCCCATAGATTTGTAGCAAAACTCCAGTAGAGAAGCCTCTCCTTCCACTCCACCTAACTTTCAGCTTCTCCATCACTTTAGCTCTTTTCATCTCAAGTCTACTCAGAATTAGTTTTCTGGTCCAAGTACCTCAGCTACACCCATTCATACCACCACTGTGCAAAATACCACATTCCATCCTACTCCACCACTCACAAACCCTCCCTTTGTAAATCAACCTTTGTTTCCATTTCCTCCCATCATGGCAGCCTGGTACGCTCCTCTAGCTCTACCACAACCACTATTACCTTTGCCAAATTATTATTAGTCCAAGATCCCTCACTTCATGGGACTGAATCTATTACTGCCCAGAAACATGAAGATAGGATAAATGATGCTTTTAACTACATGGAGATAGAAGAAGAAACCATGCAAATGAGAATTTTTTGCCCAGAGCCTAGGAGGAGGACCTAAAAAATGGTTTAAAAACTTAGCTCCCAACAACATACATGATCTCCCTTCCCTCTACCAAACTTTTATAAACAAATGGGAAATCAAGAAAAACCCCCTCCAAATCCTTTCTGAATATAACAATCCTAAAAGGAATCTGGGGGAAAGTGTTCAAGACTATTGCAGTAGGTTTAATAGTGTTTACAATGCTCTCCCACCTCACATGAAACCTCCCCAAGGCTTATCCTTAGTGAAATTTCCAGAGGGCTTTGATGCTGACATGGCCTATCAACTAAGGGAGAGAGAACCCCTAACTCTAGAAGACATGCAAAAGGGGGCTGTGGGTGTAGAGGCAAACTTAATTGAGAAAAGAGATAGAATGAGATCAGAAAAGAGAGTAACCTATAAAGACAAAACAACACCTTCAACCTCCTCTTATGACACCAAAATTGACTCCCTAGTTAGGACAATGGAGAGAATGATGGAAAAAATCAGTTTAAATGAGAGAACACCTCCTAGGGAAAATCAAGCCAATCCTCAAAATAGGAATAGGAATCAGAATTTTAGAAGAGACCCTTCCCAAATCAGACAAAGAGAGAATGACCAACAAATTAGACCCCCTTTCCAAGAAAACTATATAGATGAAGAGGAAAGGGTGCCAGAGCAGTTGGAAGAAGACCATGTAAATGTCATAGGTTCTGATGATGAGGATAACACTTTTCTTACCAAAGAAGAACAAAGGATGTTTTCTTCAAAACCAAATGAAAAATCATATGAAGATTCCAAAGACTATAAACTAGAATTTGAGAATGCCATAATGGAAGTCCATAGGAAATATGACCTTAGGAGCAAAAAGAATCAAGATGTTCCTAAAACAAATCAGCCAAACACCACTGTTAGGAAGACCGCTGAACATATTCCTAAAAAGACAGCAGAAAACACAAATACTATGGCTAAGAAATTTGATCTAAACAAACTAAAAAATATTCAACCTAGTAATGATTCAATCTGCCCTAGTACTTCAACTAGTGGCCTTGAAAAAACATTGCTTTCCAAACCATCAAATCGGAATCAACAAATAAAAAATGTGGAAAATTTTATGGCTGATAAAACTGATGTAAATGCAATGAAGACACCTACGCCTTTCAGCTTTGAAGGGGAGATTGCCAAAATCAAGATTACCATGCCCCTCACTGAATTGGTAACCCAAGAGGTATATAGATCCCAGATTTTCAAAGTGTTAAACATTGGGAATGATATTGACACTTTAAACTTAATTGATGATAAACCAGAGCTGTTTTTTGGTACTGAAGTGGAGGCAAAATATCAAGAAGGAGTTGTACCTCCTTTCTATGTCAGTCTAAACATACATGAAAAAATTCTGCATAATGCTATGCTGGACTCCGGTGCCTCACACAACCTCATGCCAAAGGTTTTGATGGAGAGATTAGGCCTAGAAATCACAAATCCTTACAAAGACTGTACTCTTTTGATTCGAGTAGGGTTAAGTGTCTAGGCTGAATCAAGGATTTGTGTGTCAATCTAGCACAAATCCTTGCTAAAAGCCTAGTCATGGACATAGTTGTTGCTGATATCCCCCCTAAGTATAGCATGATTTTATCTAGATCATGGGGGGCCAAACTCTAGGGTAGCCTTCAAATGGACATGACTTATGCCACCATCCCAGTCTTCAATCAAACAAGGAGGTTGTACCGGGAATCCCACATGAAATATATGGTGAGTAGCATAGATAGGCCAAATAACACACCGGTTTATTCCATTCACTTAGACCTTGACTCTTTCATCTTGTACAATGAAAATGATATCAATGAAAAAGTGAATGACAATGAAGGAGAAATAAGCCCTCTGGAACAACCAAACCACCCCTCTAATCAAGAAAATGACACCCAAAACTCTAGCAGGCCCAAAGTACAAAATAGTGACAAATATGAAATTGACACCTGTTGGCATATGAGCTTTGATGGCTCTTATGGTAAGGTTGGCTCAGGAGCTGGGGTTTGGATCCACAACACAAATAAAGGCCATTCCTATAGGCTAGATTTCCAATGCACTAATAACATTGCAGAGTATGAGGCTCTCATTGTTGGTTTACACTTACTTAAAGACCTCAAAGCTAAGAAAATATTGGTTCAAGGAGATTCAGAACTGATCATTGGACAAATAATGGGAGAGTATTCAACCAAGAACCCTAGACTGAGAGAGTATAGGAATGTTGCCCTATATCTTCTCAAAACCTTTGAGAAGTATGAGCTCACTTTCATCCCTAGGGCCCAAAACCGCCTTGCCAATGAGCTTGCTTTTGCTTCCAGCAATTGCTCTTTACCTTATGAAAATAAACAATACCTCATCAAAGTAAAAAACAGGCCTACTATGCCAGACAACTTGAACCATTGGCAAGTGTTTGACAGTGATGAGCAAATAGATGATTTTCTGCAATCCAAAAATGAATTTGCAAGCACAAAACAGAGTTTAAGATTTGAAATAAATAATTTTGTTGAAAATGAAAATCCCAAAACAGAGCTGTCCTTTAATTATGATATGAACCACATTCAAAATCCTTGTGTTGCAGAAATATTTGATAAATCAGATCAAAGAGAATTTGAGGTTTTGCAATGAAAAGATGACACCTTGCCAAGAGCCCTCACACCATTAGAAGAGCTTTTTTATTTTAATGATGTGGCTAAAAAAACCAAGATAGAATCCACTGAAACAAATGCAGAAGAATATAACATTGGAGGGATGAAAGAGCACAAAATAGTCAAGTTGTCCAAAAATCTCCCTCCTCACACAAAACAGAAATACATTGAGCTTTTTAAAGAATTTAAAGATGTGTTCACGTGGGGGTATGAAGACTTGAAATCATATGACACTAAAATCATTCAACACAAAATTCCTCTCAAGGAAAATCAGAAACCATTCAAACAAAAATTGAGAAGGATTAACTCCGTCTTGTTACCTTCAATTGAGAAAGGAATAAAAAAGATGTACGCTGTCGGGATCATATTCCTTGTCAGATACTCAGAATGGGTGTCCAACCTTATGTCAGTTAGGAAGAAGAATAGGGAAATTAGGCTTTGCATTGACTTCAGAAATTTGAAAAGGGCCTCCTTAAAGGATAATTACCCCTTGCCTAAAATGGATCACATACTCCAAAAAGTAGTTGGCTCACAAAGAATCTCATTACTAGATGGCTTCTCAAGTAATAACCAAGTTCTGCTCTTTCCAAGTGACCAACTCAAAACTACTTTCGCTACACCTTGGGGTACATTCATGTATGTTAAAATGCCATTCAGTTTAACGAATGTAGGGTCCACTTTCCAAAGGGCAATGGACATAGCTTTTTCGGAAGACATAGGTTACTTCATAGTCATATACCTTGATGACATCACTGTCTACTCTAAGACTGATGAAGAACACTTAGTCCACTTGAGAAAAGTTTTTGAAAAGTGTAGAAAGTATGGCCTATCTCTGAATCCTAAGAAAACTATTTTTGGACTTCAGTAAGAAAAACTCTTAGGTCACATCATCTTTGAAGAAGGAATCAAAATGTATCCCAAAAGGATAGAAGGAATCTTACAAATCAGCCATCCCAGAAACATTAAAGAGCTGCAATCTTTCATTGGAAAGATTAACTTCCTAAGAAGATTCATTTCCAACGTTACTGAACTCCTAAGGAATATCACAAACATGTTGAAAAAGGAAGTAGGAGTAAAGTGGAATATGGAAGCAAAACAATATTTTGAGTTGGTAAAACAAGCACTCACACAAACACCAGTCTTAATCAGTCTTGAGTTCACCAAGGATTTTTACATCTTCTCGTTTGCATCTGAAAATACCGTGGTAGTAGTATTATTGCAAAATAACATCATGGGGCAAGAGCAGTCCATATATTTCTTTAGCAAGGCCTTGAGGGATGCTCCTCTAAAGTATAACATCATGGAAAAGCAAGCCTTTTCCTTAATCAAAGCTTTGAAATATTTTAGAGTTTATATTTTGCATTCACATGTCATAGCTTTTGTCCCACACATAGTTGTCAAAGACATACTTAATCAAGACCCTGATGGTAAAAGGGGCAAGTGGATTGCTACTATCTTAGAATATGATTTAGAAATCAGACCCACCAAATTGATTAAAGGACAAGGACTTGCAAAACTTATGGTTGAATCAAATTTCCAAGCTTTAGACATGAATATGGTTGATGTGTTAGAATAGACTGAAGAATTTACAGCTCCATACATTGAAGAAATGTTTTTAAATTCATCTTGGTATGCTGATACCATTTACGTGCTTCTTTATCTCAATACTTCTCCTTCTCTTTCAAAGACTAAAGCTAGATTCTTAAAACAAAAGCTTTAAATTTTTGCATGTTAAATGGAGTGTTGTACTGGGAGAGTTATGCTGGTTTTCTACTTAAATGTTTGTTTGAAGACGATGCAGAAAAAATTATGCATGAATTACATGAGGGAGAATGTGGAGGTCACCTCTATTGGAAGACTACAACCAACAAGATCCTTAGAGCTGGTTACTATTGGCCTACCCTTTTTCCCGATACTCACAAACTAGTCATGACTTGCCATAAGTGCCAAATCTTCGATGGCAAAAGAAAACTTCTACCTTTGCCCTTGCATCCCATCAGTGTTGAAGCTCGTTCCCAACAGTGGGGGTTGGACTTCATAGGGGAGATCCATCCCACCTCATCTTCCCAACATAAGCGGATCCTCACTGCCACTGATTACTTCACCAAGTGGATAGAAGCCATCCCTTCTAGAAATTCCACCGACTTAGTCATTGTAAAATTCCTTGAAACCAACATCTTGTCTAGGTTTGGTTGTCCTAGAAAGATCATCACCGATAATGCTGCTTCCTTTGCATCTAAGAAAATGGTGGACTTTTGTTATAAATATCACATCACCCTAGGCCACTCCACTGCTTATTACCCACAAGGCAATGGACTAGCTAAGTCTTCCAACAAAAGCTTGGTGAAAATCAATAAGAAGCTACTATAACAGAATCAAAAGGCATGGCATAGCAAATTAGTGCATGCGCCATGGGCTAATAGACTAACTACCAAGAAATCAATTGGTATGTCTCCCTATCAACTAGTGTATGGCATGGATGCAGTCTTCCTGACATCTTTGGGAGTTACAGTCATGAAGCTCCTTCAAGAGGTACAGTTGGAGGAAAATGACATGCAAAGAAGGCTGAATCAAACTATCCACTTACAGAAAACAAGGGAAGAAGTTTACAAAAAGACACAAGCAATACAAGACAATATTAAGAAAATTTTTGATAGGAGAACCAAGGCCAATGATTTCCAAATTGGAGACATAGTTCTGAAATGGGATACAAGGAGGGAAGAAAAGGGAAAATATGGTATGTTTGAAAACTTATGGAAAGGCCCTTACACCATTCATTCAACTAGAGGCAACAATGATTTCTTTTTGCAAGAGCTTGATGGAGAAGAAATGTTTGGAGGTCCTGTGAATGGACGGATGCTCAAACACTACTTTTGCCAATATTCTTGAATTTTAAATCTACCACTTATTGTACATAAAATTACTTGCTTAAGAAACAGAAAGGACAAAATCCCTAAAAAATAGAAAAAGAAAGAGAGGGCAGAGTTTGAAAGAAAGGTATAGCCCCATACCCAAAAAATAGTGATGTTGAAAGTGTGCAAGTCTGAATGCCACTACTTGTTTTTAAAAGAGAAATCTTGTTCAGTCATCTAGCCTAATCATGGCTGAACATGTTTCTAATTTATTTTTTGATAGGTTAGTGAAAGAAAGAACTTGTCAAAACATCTAATCTTGACTTGTCAATAGGAGTAGATTAGGAATGGAAGATGTTGGTTCCACATGCTCAAATTAGAACCAAAAAGGAAAATAGGGATGTTTAAAAAATGACATATATTGCCCTTATGTTTCCTAAGTTTTTTCTATACAAAAATAATACTTGTGTGCAACTTTATCTAATGCCACAACCCATGGTAAATCATATTTTCTAAATCCTAATTTAGCCATGTTTTCAATTTCATGTTTTTAGCTTAGTGAATAAATCCTGTCAAATAGTTTAACCTTGAAAGGTGAATAGTATAGGTAGAGAATCAAAGGAGTTCATTAGCCTAATCTGAACTCCAGGAAGACATAAGGTAGAAGTAGATAGTTTATTTTTCTTTAAAAAAAATAAAAAGATGTCAAGGTTGCTAGTTCAAGTGCACCTAAGGAAGAAAAAATACTAGGCAAGTAGGTTGGGTAGGTAGAGATGGATTTGAGCTAATCATGCCTTTCATATCATTGAGATCATAAGCTTCAAACAAACATCAGCAAGAAAAAGAGAGGTAAAACAAATGAAAATAGTTAAAAATCTTCCCAATGGATGAGGCACTAGTCACCATAAAGCCATAGATATGAAGTTCTAGACTATAATGTTCCTTTTTGGGAAGAGCTAGCAATCCATGGCTGGAAAATGCATTTTCTAGAAATGGAGGTAGCAGGATTTGATACCAAGACTTGGATCCCATTAGACCTATGTGCCTAAGACCGAAATCCAAGGATTGGGATCAAAGAAATACTTCTACGGTGGTGAGACAAACCTCCCACACCTAGTCCCCTTCAGAAAGTGCCCAAGGAATGGGGATGCAACAATGTATGAACATACAAGGAATCCTCAGCGTTATTTTAAGGAGCCATGGCACATGAATATGCAAATATCTTAACAATGTATAATATAGCAGTAATAGAGTACAATGCTTTGAGGAATCACTCACTCAAGCTAGGCAATGAAAGCCTCAATAAGACATGTACACCAAAGGTGCCAAAAAACTGCTATACAAATATGCCCTAGCTATGGCAGTGCTGTCAATAGAAGGCACTGCAACATGTAATTTGAAAAACACAATGATATATCAATGATAGCTCAAGAAATGAGGGGGATCAAGCTCTCAACCCCTGAAAACACTAATACAACAATCCTTAGGAGGATTGGCTACAATACATGTACAAAATAGGAAAATACAATAATGTCAGAGTTGCTGGGTAGCAGCAATTCAAAAACTGGAAATAGATGGAGAAGGCTGAAATGAATGCAACAAATGAAGAACCCTCCTCCAATGGAAATCTGAAGTGAAAGGCTAATCCCTTCACCTAAGATCTCACCCTCCAATTATCTGCTAATCCCTCACAGAAAATGCTTTCCAAGAATAACGTTGTCTAAGAGACGGACTACGCTGCATATGATGGCAAGCGATTGGCCTGGTGACAAATATGGTGGAATAAGCTCATGAACCTCCTTTGCTGATCTCCTAAAGGGATGGAAGCTCCCTCGTCTGAAAAACTAGCCAAGGATGGTGTTGTATAAAACCTCCCCAGAAACCCCCAGCAACACTGCACAATATCCCGCTGAAACTGTGTTGATGAAGAGAGATGATGATTGACCTCAATGTCTGAATATGGGGAATCGAGTGAAATCCTCCAAGAGCTACTCAAGAAGGAGAGGAAATCCTAAACAAGAATTTCCTGGCAAGTCTTGCTAAGCAACAAGAAGTTGCAGCAAGTCCAAAGGTCCAAAGATGAATAATACTCAAGATGATTTGCAATGGCTACCTTGCCCTCCTTTTAAAAAATGTGAGCTCCCTGTAAATGGACCCCACTCATTAGGGTTTCCTTCCTCTAGAAGCTTCCCTCCTTATCCCACTGCACTGGCCCACAATGTGCTCTCCACCTCATGCTACTGCGTAGTTTGACTTGGTCAAACTTGACCTAGTCATCTTGCAAAAGCCCATTTTCACACATGGTGGTGTGAAATCCAGCTCTATAAGTGATCCTCCTTCACACTAAGAGAATTTGTATTCCCTATCCATGGAATTAATGGGTCTCCTACCCATTTTATTTATCTCCTATGTGAAAATGGAAAAAATTAATGTTCCATAAAAATTGGGAACATTACAGTCCTCCCCTCTCAAAGATTTCTTGTGCTCAAGCAAGTGCAAGGATAGACTGATACATTTTCCCTTACTCTCCCCGTAGCATCCATGCATGATGAAATCCTCTGAGAAAATGATGCCATGACCATCAATCAAGTTTCCAAGTGGTCCCTCCAACATATGAAATCCATCTTTTGGTGAACATCCCAAAATAGTTGTCATGTAGAAACAAATATCCATGAAGGAAAAAATGGGTTGTATAAGGGTCTCCTTGAGGCATGAGATTTGATATATAATGGGATTCATCATCCCCATGTGAATCTCCCATCCCCAAGCAATCATCCATACAACATAAGTTGCCTCCCAGCATGGCAACTCACAGAAATATCCCTCCACCTTGAGCTTCGAAAATGAAGGTGGGCTGAAAATATGAATATGGCAAGCCTCATAGCTTGCCCCATGCTATTATTCTCTCCACTTATGATAAGTGTAGAGTTTGTGCTGATCATGGGCTGCAAAATTATTGCCCTCAAGTGGCAAAATGAAGAGCAATCCTCCAAGGATTTCTCCTCCATCAATAAGAATCTGGCTGGCCCAAGACATTTCATCCATGATGAGTATGACATGATCATCATATAATGCCCCAATGACATGTTTGTTGTAGGTTATACCATGTGCAGAAAGGTACAAACAATGTCTCATAGGGTTACAACGTAACCTCATCCACTGCAGCTGCAGAAAATAACATGGCAAGCATGGTACAAAAAATATCACTTCTACTACTGAATAGTAAATAGATGAGTGAATTAGCAATACAAAATCAAATGCATGCCCATATACATACAATGGATGGATATCATCTTCAGACTCATGGTCCACCTCCAAATAAAGCAAATAAGTGGTTGTGGTGACCATGTCTCTCCTCATGTTTCCATTAGAACATGCCATGCATAAAATGTGAGAATCATCTCCCCTCATAGACACATTCAAATCATGTGTCAATACACCCATCATGCTCCCAATAATAGTATGGAAAATATCAGCAAATGGAAACATGCTCCTCATCAAAATAGAGGAATTATTGATGGTTTCATATGGTGTTGGAAAGTACCAACAGTCTCCCAAGGGTGCATAATGCAGTTTTGCAAACTGTTGCTTTAGAAATGTACAAGGCACAATGTTTTGAAATACAATGCTAATCATATGAATTAGCTGAACATGTGTAGAATGGAAAAACATTTTCCCAAGGCCATGTAAAAGATGGTTGTCTCCATCATATGGTTTGGCCCAACTTTGCTTGTGGAGCAACATGAAAAATCTGCCCCTTTGAGGAACCATGCATTGCAACATAATGATAAGAGTATGTAAATCAGAAAATGTAAACACAATGATCTTACCATAGGCTAGAAGTAAGATGATAGATGAATCCATGTATATGATCCTGCTCCCAAGTGTCAGCGCTGTGAGCTCATGCAAAAAGGATCTTGCCCATGCCAATCTTTGTTTCTTGACATGCTCCTTGTCAAGAACACCTCCAGTGATGTTGTTGCAAATGTGAAGCTTTTCCCAAGATGGAAATGCCTCCCGATCAGTCCAAGCTAAGGAGTAATCCCTTTGCACTATGAGAGTGCCATCCTCTACTCCTGCAACACCATACATCATATGAGAGAAAATTTGCTTGTGCTCTCTCCAAGATAGTCCAAGCAATCCAAGTGCTTGCTACCTCCTCATGCTCACATTGTGTAACTCATTTGATGAAGGTACCATGACTGATATATATTCCATATCAGCTCCATGTATCCCTACTCTCTACTGCTCAATGATGCAAACATCCTACCACCTCAACTTTACTCCCATCCTCCTGGAAAAGGGGTATACCAAGTGATGGCCAAACTCCTTCAAGAAGAGCTAACGCAACCAAGCCTCTTGATGTCCGGTATCATATATTTGCAAGTGGAAAACCAGCCTCTTGCTCCTCATCCACACCCACTCAGCTCCTTGTGGATGTCTTCTCCTTTTTCCTCCTTTGGTACTCCTCCCATGAGGGCTACCATCCTCCCAAACCAAATCACTCTCTTTGCATTTCATGAAAGTTTGAAATGCAGCTCCTTGGAGACCTTTTAGGAAAGATCTCTCACCCATGACTATGTTGAATCCATGAGGACCCAAATATGATGGAGGTAATATCTCCTCTCCACCCATGTTTAACAGCGCTGCTAATTCCTCCAATGGTGTAGCAACTGTTTCATCCTCCGGTTCATAATTTGTCTCATTGTTTTTCACGGGGGTGTCATGGTTCAATCCATCCTCCAAAATTTCACACTCCAACCTCAATGGCTGAATGCAACTCAACCAAGATGCATGAGGATGAGATTTCATCTCCTCCTTGAACCTTTTGCACAGCGCAGTGCAATCATGGTTCTCTAAAATAGCAAAGTTTATAGATCCTTGGACCTCTACATGTGAGTTTCCACATTCTCTTAAATTATTTGCTGAAATGAAAAGTGGAACTTCACTCATACCTTGGTGGAACTTGGGGTTTTCTTCTTGTATGGTTGCATTATTTGTCTCCTCCAATGCAATGGCTGCCTCATCCTTAGATGTAGAAGGCTGCCCTCCCAAAGCAGTGACAATGTTGGTGCAATTCTCCTCCCATGGTGGAATGGCTTTCTCTCCATCAAAGGTTTGGATCAACCTTTGAGAAAATTCTGCAAAATAATCCACCCTTGAATGGACCAAGGGTTTGAACCACCAATCAGAAGCTTCATCCTCCATGTGCAGTGCTGCTGTTGTAGCTCCTAGAGACATCCTAGAGTTGTGATAGACCAGTGCCTAGGACATCTTAGCATAGCAAGGAGCATATATTATAATGTATGAATTTTTCAACTTCAGCTCACATGCTATCTCCTATAAACAGGGAAATGAAATAGAATGGGACCAAACTCTTAGAAACTGACACAGGGAAAGAGATACTGCAGAGACAATACGCAGAACTCTAATACAAAAGCAACAGACAATTCAGAGACAGTTTACTAAAAAGCGGGCCAATTCAGAAATACTTCACAGACATAAATTATCAGAAGGTGTATGTAGTGAAAGAAATGTTATGAAGATATTAGTTAACAATGAACTGATACCCAGATATACAATACCACCATGCATGGGCTTACCAATCTAAGAATCCATATATGATAATATCATTTTAAAAGCACCCTCCCAAAGTAACTAATATAGCAGAAACATGGTTTAGATGAGTAATGGAACAGAATATCATGCATGAGCCATATTTAAAGCACTTGACTGATCCGAGCAAGGTCATCAACTAGGATGAATCCATACCAAAAATCAGTGAGCCACTCGCATTCCAAAACATGATACAAGAAAGATGGATGAAATGAAATGTTCTATTAATATAACACAATAAAGAGAGTTACAGACTGTGAAATACCAAAGACCAGAATCCTCTTTGACAGATATAACTCCTCCTCACTGAGACCCTATGGGCTCTGAGCCTTCATACAAGAATTTTAAAAAATGTATGCAAAAAGCCTTTCACTGCATAATTTTCTGATAAAAATCTGGAACCCCCCCAGTATAATCTGTTCTTAGGGAGCTTTATAGGAGAAAAAGAAAACTCGTAAAAGAAGTAGGTGATGATCATTTAATTTGCCTCATTAAGACAAAATGGCGGAAGCATTTGCGCCCATACTGCTGAATGGTTCTGAAGTGTTGCATGTACTCTGAGGCCAGCGTTCTGAAATAAATGTACTGGGTAGAATTCTCTTCAAGAACACGGCAAAGAATTAAAACAGCATAGATGTTCCGTCCTTTCCTGAAAGAAAAATCAGCTGAAATAAAACCTTGAGGGTATTATTTTCTGCGAATGGTGCCCCTTGCCTTCTAAACCCTGAATTACGACCAAAAATCTTCAATGTTGCGCGTGGAATTCCTCAATCATTTGACTGATATTTCTCTGTCGCTCCATTAATGTCTCCATCTGCAAAATCTGTGCTTTGAATGGCTCTGGAGGGTTTGGTAGATTTTAACCCTGCTTCTTTAATGGAAGTCCTTTCGTAACAGCTTCCCATATCTTTCTTCATACATTTTTCCTCTATAAAATGGTCCTTTCTGTGATCTCTGCTTCTGTAATGGAGGCTTTGAATCATAGCGGTTTTCACCACCGGACAACCCTGCAAAACCCGAAAACATGTTAGGAAAACTATGCACGGGAATGCAAACACATTGGGGATAATGGTGTGACAGCGTAGCGTGGTGAAATGGAGGAATGGTGATGGTGGAAAAACACAGCTGAACGACGGAGAAATGATCTAGTTGCAGGTCGGCGGAATGCAGAAAATTACACGTAAAACCTTAGAAATCGGCTTTAGAATGGAATATGTATATGGGATGGGTGTGTGATGAACACATGTGGAACAATGACATGGCGGAGAACGCGTGTCGATGGCAAGTGGACAAGCAACATGGACCGTCTGATCTCAGGAAGAGATCGACGGCTGAAAACGTATCGGGAGGCGATGGATGGCGGGCCCGGGGCGCTGTTGACTTGGATTAACACCCGTGCATCTTCGCAGAGCGATGACCATTGGATGGAGACCCCCAAATCGGACGGCTATAATGCATATCGCGTCGCGTCTTCTGCCAAACAATAACGCGCGATGGAGGGGCAGTTTTCAAATAGTGTCGCTGCCACGCATCGGGCGATGAGTGGAATCGCTGGCCAAACGAGAATTATTGCCCACCGCCGAAAGGCAGTGTGATAGATACCACCGAGTTTTGGAGTAATGTGCGGTGGGGACCACCGGGGTAAGTGAGATACGGACCGTCGGATTTTCAGGTGAACGGACGGCTGAGATGCGATTTGGGTAATGAATGGAGTGGGCCACGGGCGTGGTGGAGCATTGCGAATGTCGTTCGATCTATACAGATCGACGGTTGTGGGCACGCCCGATACTCATACGTGATAAGCGCCTTCAAGGCTAGCACTCGGTTTTGGCTCTTAGTCACGTGGAAGAAAAGGTGCAGGGGCTTGGCCAAAAGGAGCTAGGGCCCGATCATATGGAAAACATGGGATTTGCGGCCTTTTACAGTGCGATTTGGAGGCAGGAAACAACAGTGATGGGTAGAAAAAGGATTTTTGGCCAAAAAGAGAGGGTTCGAAAGGTTTAAGCGGGGTTGCTTTGCCAAAAAATTTAATAGGAGGTTGACATGATCAACAATTGCAATCTCTAATGCTTCTTTTTCTGCCACTAGATGTAGCAAGAAAAATGCCTATAGCTTCTTCACCCAAGCTCTAGCTGAAGTGTCCCCATCAAATGTAGAAAATAGAAACCTATTGCCTTTGATTTCTCTCTTGCCATAGGGCCTTCTCTTTTCCTTCTGCTAAATAAACTGTGGGAACGTTGTAGCTCCCATGAATGTTGCATAATGGGATTTATACTCACTCAGGTATTGATCTAGAACCTGATGATCCAAGGATCTCTCATGCTTGCTTTCTTCTTGAGAATAGGAAGTGCATGGACCTTCCTCTTTTTCTCTTTGCTTCTCCTCCTTGGGGAGCCTCTTCTTTGTTCTAAAAATAGATGAGATCAAGCTCATCTGCTTCATCATCTTCTTCTTCTTCTTTCTTGGGCTTGAGGGCCACAGGCTGAGCCAAGAAAGGTGCTCTGATACCACTGTAATGTTCCTTTTTGGGAAGAGCTAGCAATCCATGGCTAGAAAACGCATTTTCCAGAAATAGAGGCAGCAGGATTTGATACCAAGACCTGGATCCCCTTAGACCAATGTGTCTAAGACCTAAATCCAAGGATTGGGATCAAAGAAATACTTCTAGGGTGGTGAGACAAGCCTCCCACACCTAGTCCCCTTCAAAAAGTGCCCAAGGAATGGGGCTGCAGCAATGTATGAACATACAAGGAATCCTCAGCGTTATTTTAAGGAGCCATGGCACATGAAGATGCAAATATCTGAACAATGTATAATATAGAAATAATAGAGTACAATGATTTGAGGAATCACTCACTTAAGCTAGGCAATGAAAGCCTCAATAAGACATGTACACCAAAGGTGTCAAAACACTGTTATACAAATATGCCCTAGCTATGGAAGCGCTATCAATAGAAGGCACTGCAACCTGTAATATGAAAAACACAATGATATATCAATGATAGCTCAAGAAATGAGGGGGAGCAAGCTCTCAACCCCTGAAAACACTAATACAACAATCCTTAGAAGGATTGGCTACAATACATGTACAAAATAGGAAAATACAATAATGTCAAAGATGCTGGGTAGCAGCAACTCAAAAACTGGAAATAGATGGAGAAGGTTGAAATGACTGCAACAAATGAAGAACCCTCCTCCAATGGAAATCTGAAGTGAAAGGCTGATCCCTTCACCTAAGATCTCACCCTCCAATTATCTGCTAATCCCCCACAGAAAATGCTCTCCAAGAATAACGTTGTCTAAGAGAGGGACTGCACTGCATATGATGGCAAGTGGTTGGCCTGGTGCCAAATATGGTGGAATAAGCTCATGAACCTCCTTTTTTGATCTCCCAAATGGAAGGAAGCTCCCTCCTTTGAAAAACTATCCAAGGATGGTGTTGTAGAAAACCTCCCCAGCAACCCCCAGCAACATTGCACAATCTCCAGCTGAAATTGCACTAATGAAGAGAGATGATGCTTGACCTCAATGTCTGAATATGGGGAATGGAGTGCAATCCTCCAAGAGCTACTCAAGGAGGAGAGGAAATCCTAAACAGGAATTTCCCGGCAAGTCTTGCTAAGCAGCAAGAAGTTGCAGCAAGTCCAAAGGACCAAAGATGAATAATACTCAAGATGATTTGCAATGGCTACCTTGCCCTCCTTTTAAAAAATGTGAGCTCCCTCTCAATGGACCCCACTCATTAAGGTTTCCTTCCTCTAGAAGATTCCCTCCTTATCCCACTGTGCTGGCCCATAATGTGCTCTACACCTCATGCTACTACGCAGTTTGACTTGGTCAAACTTGACCTAGTCATCTTGCAAAAGCCCCTTTTCACACATGGTGGTGTGAAATCCAGCTCTATAAGTGATACTCCTTCACAATAAGAGGATTTTTATTCCCTATCTATGGAATGAATGGGTATCCTACCGATTTTATTTATCTCCTATGTGAAAATGGCAAAATTAATGTTCCATAAAAATTGGGAACATTACATGGACACCTCCTGAAAAGGAGTTGCCCTCCCCAAGTGGAGCCACTGTTAGTCATCAGTAATTTTTTGCTTCTCATGGATGACTAAAAATACTTATCCTAGATTTCTAGGAAAAAAGTTCATGAACATTGTGAGTTCTAGAAATATCACTGCCTTCATTATCCTTAGGATAAATTTTCACTAATTTATCATCCTTTCATGTCAAGGTAAGCCTGCTACTCCCAAAAGACCCATCATGAGCTCATGCTATTCATTTTCACCATGTATGGTCACCTTCAGCCTTAAGCCCACTGTTCTTGTGTTGCCCAACCCCTCCAATGCTACCTAAGGCCACCAACCAATCAACTCTCTTATGTCTCCCAAATGCCTCTAGCATTGATGATCTCAAAACTATCTCTGTAGGCTCTTTAGATAAATCAAGTACATTGGATTTTTTTTTAATCTTCAATACAGTATTTTATCATAAACTCTGTCTCACACTTGATAGAGCCCAAGTTCTAGGCTTTAGTCCAAAATCCAAATCCTAGAGAGCCTCCACTAGGACACCTAGGGTTTTATGAGTCTTAGGGTGGATTTTGTACCCTTCAAGTCTCTATTTTTACCTAGAAGGAGACTGCTTTCAGAGAAGGAAAGGGACAAGTAACTTTGTCTTAAAATGATGAAGAGATCCTTCAAGGAAGGCCTTTGGTCTAAAGCGTGAATCTAGTAAAGGGACAGCTGCCCTTTGCTCACTTTCCTGCTAGGAAGACTAAAAGAGCCATCATATTAGCTATGAGGTAAGGTAAAAGAGGAAAAAATCATCACAGGAAGATCATCAGTGAAAAAGAGACAACAATAAGCATATGTTTTAGAAAGATCAGGGTTAGCAAATGTTTTTGGCCAGACAAGGTGTTGTTATGACATCCCTCACCGAGCTAGGATGTCTAATGATAAGGAGCCTTATACTGCAAATAAAATACAACAGGGACTGCATGGATTGTCAAAACCCCTTTTTTCACCTATCGAAACCCTTGAAAAGGCTTAAAATCCACCTTTTTGCTTTAAAAGTGCTCATTTTAACATATCACGCCTCTAAGCGCTTTTCAGCTTAAGCCCTTAGCCCTCATTTCTCATATGACCCTGCTCTGTGACTGATGGCTAAAATTCCTTAAGCCCTCTTTGGCCATTGGACTTTGCTGGTTCCCAACTCCACTCATTTTCTCTTTTGTTTCACCGCCGAGGTTCATCTTTGCCGAAGAGATCCTGACCGTTGATCTCCGCCGATCCAATGTCCATTGCGCGTTTCGTTTCCGCCTGTCGGTTATCACCCATCACTCATCGCCACCCTAACATTCCTTATTCATCAAACTCCTTTTCCACCGATGTGCGAAACCCTGACAGAATCCCGACCGTTGATCTCTGCAGATCCAACGGTCATCGCTCATCACGCGTCACCTATCCATCGCATATCGCATGTCGCTCTTTCCAAGTTCTTGCTTCGCATATCGCATGGCCGATCCTCCGATAAGATACGGATCGTCCATTCCCCAAGATTCGACGACCAACGCGTCAGCGCATCGCATCGAGGTTCGCCCTTTCCCTTCCGCCTTCCCTTCTCCACCGATGATCATCCCCCGCCGATGGAATCCTGACCGTCGATCCTCTTGATCCAATGGTTAGCAATGTCTTTATGTTTCGCAGTCCTCCGCCTCATTCATTCATTTATGCGAAGATGCGATATGATCTGGACCGTCGATCCTCCAGATCTGACGGTCATCACGCCTTCGCGTTGTCTCCATCCTCCTGTTCAAACCCCTTCTGCCTGCCATTCTCCGAAAAACTCTGGACCGTCGATCCTCCTGATCAGACAGTCAGCGCTTCATCGTTATTCTCTCTACCCCTCACACCATCCATTGCCTTTGTGTGAGATTGTGATGCATCCTAGACCATTGATCATCTTGATCCAGTGGCCAGCGCGCCTCTGCCTTTTACCCCTTTCATTTCTTCTCCAACGTTATCTCTGCCACTGATCTCGTTGATCCAACAATCACCGCTAGTCCTTCGCTCCACCCGAGGGCACTTTTAGTGCATGGGTTAACACTATGAGTGCCCCTGCAGTTGACTCATTTCACTGTGGAAGATCTTAGATCGATGGCTAAGGTTTTCTACAGAGGCACAGGCCAAGAAGTTGATCTGTACCCCCAAGCTCCCGCACAGTTGATCTCCACCGTTGATGTCCTCATGATCCAACGGTCCTCGCTCCATCGCTCCTTCTCCATTTTCCCAACCACTCATCCACTACTACATTCCCTGCTCTGATCTAGACCGTTAATCTTCTCCATCCGATGGTGATTTCTCCTCTTCGCCTTATAACCCCAAACTTGATCACCCCATGTAATATTCATGTTTAAGGATATTAGTAAAACAGAGCAAATGCTACAACGATGGAATGACTCTAAAAGCAAACATTCACAGCACATAAAATAATAGGACTGCTCATACACAGATATACGTTAAACAGCAAAAAGCTGAGCCATTTTATTATGCTGGGAATTATCAGTGATTACAATAGATGCCCCGATGATAGCACTCAACTGGGGCGGGCAAGATAAAAAGACTTCCTCAGAAAACAAAGGGGTACAACGGTTTTCCTATTTGAGTTCAAGTGGCTGGGAATAACTGCCGAGTGCTGCCAATATGCTGCGGCTGGAAAAGGGAACCATTGAGCGACTCCCGACACTTCTCAGGCCCTCAATAGGCACGGACTATCTCTGCTTCAAACTCCAGACTCGAAACCTCCAAAATGATAACGACTCTGTGCACACACGCGATGAACTGCGGTCTTTTCACTCAGACGGCACTGCCACTCCTGACGCAACTCTGCAACAAGTTTGCAACAAGCTCCCAACCCAATCTTCTGACCAAACGACGGTAGGACTGCCTCACCCGAGCAGGCACTCGAAGTGCCCCAGGGCTGAGGTTGAGATCTCCACTCGGAGACACTCGGCGCATTGAACAGTGCTGCAGACCTGCTAAACAGCCGGCGTGCTCAAGTCTTAGCGACCAATAACAATTTCATAAAATTCATCAATACCCAAAACATGGTGGCTCCCTTCCTTTTGTATGCGGCCTTCGTCACGAGCCCTTGACTTCCGCTTTCCCGCGCAGCCCCTCTCGGCCCAACGCTGCCAACTCAGCCGCGTTCTTACCTTCCCGCGCTTGGATGAGTCACAGCCCGCTCACTGTTATTTCCCTTTAACCATAGGCGGAAAAATCTGTCTGAATTAATATTCCAATTAGCTATTGCTAATTTTGGGAATATTATAGTCTCCCCCGACAAAATGTTGCTTGCCCTCAAGCAACTACCTGAACATCTCTCCACCGATACTGCAAAATGTGCCTGGGTCCCACTGAAACCTCTCTGACCTCTGCATCACCCTGGTACGAAGGGATATCTCAATGCCAGGATCCCAAAGTGACCTCTCACAGTACCAGCCAACCAATAATCCTCCCATATCCCATCGCCATCGTGGCCAATAATCGCATAAGTCCCACGGCTCAGACGGTGCACTGCCTCTAGCTATGACCAATGCTCTAAGAGGTGAAGACCACCAACAAGCATCAAGGCTCCTGGGCTCCTGCTGCGTCGTACCTGCAGCTGCATATGCTACCCCTCCAACTACATACCAGCTCATCCCCTCTATCCAATCCAAGTCCTGACTCCATCCCATGCTGATCCTGGTCTCCTGAAATCGGGAAGGAGTCCTGAAGTAATGATAATCGGTGCCCTCCTGCCAACTGGGATCTGTAACATCTACTATGTCCAAGGGCTCCTGCTCTGCTGTGCTCTCTACGAGGAATACCATACCATCAAGAGGGTACCAACTCATGATCTCCCGCCAGTCCATCCTAGAAGAAGAATCTGATGTAGCAACAACAACGGTATATGGAACATGCCTGGGATGTTTCTGCCAGCCTGTAATCAACTCCCACTGCTCTACCCTGTCTGTCAATGGAAGCTGCCTGTAGAAGGAAGCCTCCCTCTCTATAATGGGAGAAAGTGGGCAAGGTATGCTGCAAGCTCCATCGATGTACTCCTGGAGAGTGCTACCCACTAAGAACGCTGCAGCTCTGCTGACTGCGAGTACATCTATCTGCGCCTCATCCCAGTGTCGACCCAAAGATGGATGCTCCAACATATCCAACAGCTCCTGCTGTCTACTAGCCCCCTGCATAACAATCCCATCAACCTCCAACACATCCAAAGGATATGGATCTGCAATAGCTGTCACCGTACTCGATGTCAATGCAGCTGACTGCTCCTCCTCAATAGCTGACCCCGCGGTTAGCTGCATATCCACCACAGGCTCGATGTGAGTGCCCATATGGCTCTCTCTCAAAGGAATATCATGCCTAATGTGAGTAGTGTCCTCCTCTAACAACTCAGGCTCCATCACCTGCTGCTCTAGCTGAATTGTCACAAGTGACTCTTCACCCAGAGTATCTCTCGCAGAGTCCCATGACTACTCACCCTGGACACTAGAATATAGCTCCGGTCTACTGTCACCATCCATGCATGACTGCCCTCGCTCCGCAGAAGCGACCTCAACTGATCCTATGGACTCATGTGAAAAAGAGTCCTCACCCTGGCATACAGAAGGAATGCCCTCCTGTTCTATCTCCGCCATCTCATCTGCATCGAACATGCCATCCGCCCTCTCGACAAAGTGTCGATACAGTGTCTGGAGCCCAGACACATACTGGGATACTACCTCTGCTGTACCCCGTATCCTCTGCTCATGCATGATCTCGACATGCCCTGAGGGAAAAATGATGCATGTCTCCCTCATGACCTGCTCCCCAAGCGTAGGCTCAGCGGTGACTAATGGGCCACCCCTGCAGAGGACCATCTCATCCCCTAACCTATGGCTATCAACTAGCACACTAACCCAGTGCCACTGCTGAGAAGCCTCTCGCCTAGTGTGCTGAGGGCCATCCAAACATATTGGTTGTACCTCACATACCCTGCTGCTCATGCCCAAAGTGCCAAAGGACAACAACAAAATCGGTTGTGCTCGTGAGTGATGTAGAAGAGGGTCAGGTGTGTGAGTCCCCACAAGTACCGTTAAGTACCGCTCATCTGTCTCCCCATCGATCCTGGGTGAACTACTCCAAAAGGTAAGCCCAATGTCCCTGTCCGTGAGTCTCCCTGGAAGCAATGCTCTAAGACCCTGCTGTGCAGCACCGTATGCCCTCGCATACCACTGATCATCCATATACTCCTCAACATGCCACTGCACATTGAGGCATACCTCGGTATACTGCTGGATACCATATGCTACTGCTGTAGCACCCTGTACCATCTTGTGCCCTGACTGTGTCCAGGCATCGGTCACTCTCCGCATGCTCACAATGTGATGTAGGATACTCCTACTCCACAATGCCGTCCCACACACTATGGTACACCACCATGCTACTCCATGTCCACCGGCAATCCACCGCTCAATGCTAGAGGCTCCCACACATCCCTGGATGTGATGACCTAGAGTTGTGCCTCTACATGTCAGACTACCACCAATCGGTAACATCGTCTCCACCGTCGTATCACTATACCTGCCGACGAAAGGATCATCACTCCAAATCCTCCTCAAGGGGTCCGAGAAGTGAATCTCCCTGTGTGTCAGTAGTGTTACCACCACTGCTCGGCTCCGCTGCGTCCTCTGTGACCCACACAAGGGTGAAGAATCCTGGGCCCCATACAAGGTGCCATCTGGTGGCCTGCCAATGCCACCTCCTCCGACAAGCTCCTGCCAAGGTGTGCTGTCCACCCCGTGATCCCGTGTATGAATGTCATGCCAAGACAACCTAGGGAGTCTGCCCATAAATTGGTTGGCCACTAGAGCTGACCGAAACTGCACATGCTCTACTACTAGGCCAACTGTACTCTCAAAGACATAGTCAACCGACCTGCCTGGGAAACGATAGGTGATCCCACCTGGATCCCAATGCCAATCTGGGGTTCCTGTATTCCCCATGCATAGAAAAAAATGTTGAGCTTCACTCAGATCCATCACTATCTCCATACCCCGCTCCACCGAGTACCAGCTCAAAATCTCTCGCCATCCAACCTCAACATGTGGATGTTGTACCCCATGCAACTCTGATCGCCTCATACCGCTATCCAAGTCAACATATGAGATCTGACTAGGTGGCTCTGCCTCTCTCTCTCCAACGGGAAGAGATGACCCAACAACACTACTAGTCCCATCCATGCATGCTTGAAGGGGAATGATCTGACGCTCCAACGTGCCCTCTGATTGTACGATCAGGGAATCCAGTCTTTCCCCAATGCGGACCAACTTGGCCACCGACTTGGCACAAGTCACTCTCATACCCTCTAGCTCCTAGTCCTGCAACAAAATGGCCTCCCGTACTGACATGGCCTCCCCTATCAAAACTCGAAGGTCCGTCCAAAGTCGATGATACCGCTGTCTGCGACCATCACCCAATACCTCTGTACCTGCTAGTGCCTCATCGAAGGTGGATATATCTCCTAACGCCTCACCCATCTGTCGTGTGATGCTACCACCTGAAGACTCGGACATGACTCCGGTCATCACCTCAATGGATGGCTCTACTGAGGTAGGCTCTACCTTCTCCACTACCACATCAACCGTCATGGCCAAGGAAGTCTCCAATGAGGGGGTATCCTGTGTCACACTAGGTGTAACCTCAGACTCCCTGCAATCCTGGGTGCCCTCATCCTCCAAGTGCAGTGTACAATCCAACAATGGCTCATGAGAATGATGGTTCGATTCCTCCTTGAGTGTTTCCATGTTGCACAGCGCAGTGCAACCAGGCTGCTCTATAGTAGCAATGAGATTTGACCCTTGGTCTACAAGAGTCCCGTCCTCAAAAGTGTTGGCTGCCCCAACTGTCGATGCATGTGGCTGCTCATCCATGAGTGGGACAGTGTTTTCACAAGCCTCCTCAAGAGGTGATGTGATATCTTCTTCTTGATGAGAATTGGAAGCGCATGGTACTTCCTCTCCTTTTTCTTCACCCTTCTTGTCCTCCTGAACGGTGGATGCCTTTCCTCTGGATCTGAAAACAGATGAGAATAAACTCTCCTTTTTCACCGCTCCGGTCTTCTTGGGCTTAGACTCACAGGGACTAGTGGATCCCTCATGCATGGGAAGAGGTGATCTCCCAATGGTACGCTGCGAATCTGAACTCTGCATGGTAGAAAAACCATTGTTCCTTTCACTGTACCTTCCTCCTTCATCCTGCCTGAGCTGACAGTAATCTTTGAAGGGCAACGCTGCTTTGAAGTCTTCCCCCATGGACTGCCATTTACGGAAATAGTCTCCAAGGGGTAAATGATCTTGCTGCCTCTCTTCCTTACTCGGCACTGGAGGTAAAAATGTAGGCATTGTGATAATGTCCACAGGCTGAGCCAGAACCATGCTTTGATACCACTGTACCTTCCTCCTTCATCATGCCTGAGCTGACAGTAATCTTTGAAGGGCAAAGCTGCTTTGAAGTCTTCCCCCTTGGACTGCCATTCTCGGAAATAATCTCCAAGGGGTAAATGATCTTGCTGCCTCTCTTCCTTACTCGGCACTGGAGGTAAAAATGTAGGCATTGTGATAATTTCCACAGGCTGAGCCAGAACCATGCTCTGATACCACTGTAATATTCCTGTTTAAGGATATTAGTAAAACACAGCAAATGCTACAACGATGGAATGACTCTAAAAGCAAACATTCACAGCACATAAAATAATAGGACTGCTCATGCACAGATATACGTTAAACAGCGAAAAGCTGAGCCATTTTATTATGCTGGGAATTATCAGTGATTACAATAGATGCCCCGATGATAGCGCTCAACTGGGGCGGGCAAGATAAAAATACTTCCTCAGAAAACAAAGGGGTACAATGGTTTTCCTATTTGAGTTCAAGCGGCTGGGAATAACTGTCGAGTGCTGCCAATATGCTGCGGCTGGAAAAGGGAACCATTGAGCGACTCCCGACACTGCTCAGGCCCTCAACAGGCACGGACTATCTCTGCTTCAAACTCCAGACCCGAAACCTCCAAAATGATAACGACTCTGTGCACACACGCGATGAACTGCGGTCTTTTCACTCAGACGACACTGCCACTCCTGACGCAACTCTGCAACAAGTTTGCAACAAGCTCTCGACCCAATCTTCTGACTAAACGACGGTAGGACTGCCTCACCCGAGCAGGCACTCGAAGTCCCCCGGGGCTGAGGTTGAGATCTCCGCTCGGAGACACTCGGCGCACTGAACAGTGCTGCAGACCTGCTAAACAGCCGGCGTGCTCAAGTCTTAGCGACCAATAACAATTTCATAAAATTCATCAATACCCAAAACATGGTGGCTCCCTTCCTTTTGTATGCGGCCTTCGTCACGAGCCCTTGACTTCCGCTTTCCCGCGCAGCCCCTCTCGCAGCGTTCTTACCTTCCCGCGCTTGGATGAGTCACAGCCTGCTCACTGTTATTTCCCTTTAACCATAGGCGGCAAAATCTGTCTGAATTAATATTCCAATTAGCTATTGCTAATTTTGGGAATATTACACCCCACTACATGACAGGATTTCTGACGTCATCTTCGGTCCCACCTGACCACGCAGGTACGTCTGTCGCTTTCAACCACCGCCATTGATCTGATTTTCCCAGATCGGACGGCTCTCATTCGTTTTCGCACCCAATTTTCAACAGCTCCCCAATGCGCAACTCCGACGTGAAATGGGTGGTTTTGTGAGGACACGTGTCGCCCACCTAACTGTATCGCGTTCATTTCGCTCCTTACTGCTTACCACCTTCTACCTGCACGAAAACCACCCCGGTTTTCCGCAAAACTGCCTTTTGCATAACTTTGCGCCAAATCGGATTTAAATTCTACTTTCACCATGGAAACGCCTCCGTTGCATTCCTTTCCTCTGCATTCACTCGAGCCTTCTGAAGTAGTCTACCCCTCATCGCAGGATTTATTTAACTGGTTTGTTGTCTGTGCACGTTTTTCATGGCATTTTAAGTACACAGGCCGTCTCATAGCCAATCACAGCAGCTTGAGGCCGAGGATGACAATCCTCCACACCCAATAAAGAAAATAAAAATTGATAATAAGGGTCAGTTCCATGTCCAAGTCAATGGGTCATGACCATTGGCCATTCTACAGGAACCTCCAGCGCAGAAGGCCAACTCATCCATTACTAGCAGTACCTCATTCTCCAGCACAAAAGGCCAGTCCTTCCCACAACTAATGGTATTGCCTTCGCCAGAAGTAGCAGGGGCTCCACCTCATCAAACAGCAATGATCATTCATGACTGGGCCCACATGGCCTTTTACCTTATGTTCTTTTCACTTTGTCATTTCCGGTGAATTCTTTAGTTCACTCTTGCAGTTTTCACTTTCAGTTTAGTAAATTGTTTACATTTCAGTTAAAAACGGCTTTAGGCCTGTGTTGTAAGATGATGAGAGGCATTTCTACCTCATCATCATTTATGTTTTTGATTTAGACCTGAAACAACATACAAGCACACAGGGAATATATTTTCCCAAAATATCTTCTAGTGCATAGGAATCAGAGGTTATAAAAATAGGAAGAAAACACTAACAAAAGGTTCCAGATTTTCCAAAGGACTCACTAGCTTGAGTATTCTGTATGTATTTTGTATGAAATTTGATAGTGGATGTTTGAAGATCCCGTAGGGACTCAGTAATAAGAAGTTTTGCTGGAATTGGGGATTCTGCTCGGGATGATTCACAGTTTGTAACTCTTCTCCTTTTTTTTGAATATAAATGTTCATTTCGTATCTCTCTACATCTCTTGTATCTAAATTCTATGGAATGCGAGTTCTGCCATGGTTAAATGTGAATTTATCATAGCAGATACTCATATTTACTCATCTGTAGCGCTTTAAATATGGCTCAGGCATGATACTTTGTTTCATTTTCTATCTCTTCTGCCATTCTTCCAATACTAACTATAATGGTTTCTTGTCTTTGAACGAGCCCAGATATATGGATTCTTATCTCTGAATAAGCCCACTATATATGGATTCTTATCCTTGGATAAGCCCGGTTATAGTTGATATCCTACTCTATCTTCTGCCATAGTGATCGCTTACATATAACTTGATAAATGTGTATTCATTTTAGAAGTCGGCCCCCTTTTACAGAATTTTGTGTTGAAGATTGCAACAAGAAACAGTGAAGGAGGCATCCTGAAACATCATTCCTGATCCTAGTTGGAAAGTGATCACCTAAACTAGGTGGGGCCCACACAGGTGATTTTTGTCGCAAAGTCTATTTTTAGACTATGTCTATTTTAGACATGTGGATCATATTCTATGAGTTGCAGGATGCTATTTGTGGATGGTTGGTCAAGTTGGAAAAATATATGGACTTCTATTTTTAGACATATTGGGTGGAATCTATTTTTAGATTGCCAGTCTAAAAATAGATATGTCGAATATTATTAGCTCTTAATAATATTTGGATTATAAACATTATCTTATTCTCTTGGAGCACTTCAGTTAAGTGCACAGATGTGGCACAGGAGCTGACATAAGGAATTACGCTATTCCTAAGGGTTAAGTGGAGCTATTGCATGGATACTTCAGTTAGAACTCATGTGAGAGAGTTTGGTGGAGTTGATTGAGGAAGTTAATGGAGTTGTGTTCAGTTTAACTAATCTAAACATAGTTGAGATATTTGTATCTAGTTTAACTGATTGATACAATTAGTGAGAGTGGTGTGAATTAATTATTAATTAATTCAATAATTATAAACTCATTAATCAACTAAAGAATACATCAGTTAACTTCAGTGCATGGACAGTTTCAATGGAGACCAGTGCAAAGATAGGTGAAAGGGCAAGTGTGACTATCAGTTGTGACTATAAGTGATGCATGGTTTGCATCCAACACTTAGTAGAGATGCCTATAAATACTGCGTGAGCAAGGCTGGGATAATTCATTCTCATCAAGAGGCATTCTTCAGCAGGGATTGCGCAGTAGAGGCAAGCTAAGGCTAGCAAAGATCGGTGCATGGGATTTGCAAGATCGGGCCTAATTAGTGTGTAGCAAGTGGAGATTATACTGAGAGATTGTGAGGAGATTTGTATGATGATTGTTACATGATCTCTATGACATATATAATATATAGATAGTTGGGGGTTTTCATCTTTAAGATTTCCCATTACATACTGTGTTCATATGTGTGAATTTTTATGGTTTTAATGTGTGCATGCAATTGATTTTATTTCCGCATGTGATGATCAATGGTAGAAGAGATTTTGTATTGTGAATGAAGATAAAATAGTGTGTGATCAGGAGAATCTCGGTGGATAAAATATCAGTTATTCAAATTTCTACATGGTATCAGAGCGATATTGATCATTGGAGCAATTGCAAAGCATTGAAGCGGTTGAGTTTTAGGATAAACTCAGGAAAATAAAAATGGAGAAGAATGACACTATTCCGGTATACTTGACAAAGTTTTTCCACTGCAGGGATGAGCTTCGGAGTGTAGGAGTTAGTGTGGATGAGGAAGGAAAAGTCAAGAAGGTTGGGATTCGAGCAAATAATCTCTACAGACTTGAAGTAGATGGGATTTCTACGGAGCTTCCTACTGTTGGGAAGTGCAAGAAAGACATGAAATTGAAGCTTGAGAGGGAGCAAGTTTTGCATGCAGGTAAGAGTGAACCTCGGGATGTGGAGCAGCCATAAGATGAGGATCATGGAGTGGAAGAAACCACTCATGCAGAGAAATTTCGTGCCAGATGGGCAGAGGGAGTGCATGCAGCTATACCACCAGGTGAGAGGTGGGGTGACAAGCATGATTAATCCCAAGAGGAGATTTCTGGGCAGGATTCATGAGATGGTGTGGATCTCATTAATTGAACCTGGCTACGAGGTGCCCACGGCACAGAAGTAGCATGATCATTTGGATTGATGCAGGCAGATCAAAGTGACAGTGTCGGATACTGGAGCGCGGTTCAGAGTTGACAACAAGTGCAGAGTGCATGGGTGCAAGAGTTCAACAGCGCAGTGGTTCCTAATGACATGTGCAGTTGGTACCAGCAGAAGTAGAAGACTTTGATGATAGATGCATTAGACTGATTGAGTTGTTTGGAGCCTATTCAGTTTCAGAGGAGTTACAGAGCAGATGCATGGAGTTGCATGGCACTTGTGAAGGTTGCAGGGCGAATGCATGGAGTTGCATGTTGCATGCAAAGACAGTCCTTTATTCTTGAAAGGGAGTGTTGAAGATTACAACAAGAAACAGTGAAGGAGGCATCTTGAAAAATCATTCCTGATCCTAGTTGGAAAGTGATCACCTAAACTAGGTGGGGCCCACACAGGTGATTTTTGTCGCAAAGTCTATTTTTAGACTATGTCTATTTTTAGACATGTGGATCATATTCTATGAGTTGCAGGATGCTATTTGTGGATGGTTGGTCAAGTTGGAAAAATAGACAGATTTCTATTTTTAGACATATTGGGCAGAATCTATTTTTAGATTGCCAGTCTAAAAATAGATATGTCGAATATTATTAGCTCTTAATAATATTTGGACTATAAACATTATCTTATTCTCTTGGAGCACTTCACTTAAGTGCACAGATGTGGCACAGGAGCTGACAGAAGGAATTACGCTATTCCTGAGGGTTAAGCGGAGCTATTTCATGGAGACTTCAGTTAGAACTCATGTGAGATAGTTTGGTGGAGTTGATTGAGGAAGTTAATGGAGTTGTGTTCAGATTAACTAATCTAAACATAGTTGAGCTATTTGTATCTAGTTTCACTGATTGATACAATTAGTGAGAGTGGTGTGAATTAATTATTAATTAATTCAATAATTATAAACTCATTAATCAACTAAAGAATACATCAGTTAACTTCAGTGCATGGACAGTTCCAGTGGAGACCAATGCAAAGATAGGTGAAAGGGAAAGTGTGACTATCAGTTGTGACTATAACTGATGCATGGTTTGCATCCAACACTTAGTAGAGATGCCTATAAATACTGCATGAGCAAGGCTGGGGTAATTCATTCTCATCAAGAGGCATTCTTCAGCAGGGATTGTGCAGTAGAGGCAGGCTAAAGGCTGGCAAATATCGGTGCATGGGATTTGCAAGATCGGGCTTGATTAGTGTGTAGCAAGTGGAGATTATACTAAGAGCTTGTGAGGAGCTTTGTATGATGATTGTTACATGATCTCTATGACATATATAATATACAAATAGTTGGGGGTTTTCATCTTTAAAATTTCCCATTACATATTGTGTTCATATGTGTGAATTTTATGGTTTTAATGTGTGCATGCAATTGATTTTATTTCCGCATGTGATGATCAATGGTATAAGAGATTTTGTATTGTGCATGAAGATAAAATAGTATGTGATTAGGAGAATCTCGGTGGATAACATATCAGTTATTCAAATTTCTACATTTTGTTTTAAAGTTGTCTGATGCATTTACTTATTGCAATTTGTACTCAATTTCTGCAGTTTTCCTAGTTGTTGTGTTTAACTTTGGGGTTTTTGGTTCCACCCTTATTAAAACCATTCATCTGAGTGATAGTTGCATGAGAGCCAAACATTTTCGATTGTAGTCAATTAAGTCATATTCTCCTTGCATTTAAGATGTCCTAGGCACTGGTCTTTATACAACTCAAGGTTGTCTCTAGGAGCTACAACATCTTTTTGGCACCGTTGCCGGGGAAATAATTTAAAGAACTAAATCCCTGGGCCTCGAAAAATATTCATCCACCCTTCAGAATAGGTGAGCAGGAAGGGTTGGGAGTTGTAGATCCCTCACCTTGGCGACTCCACTGTAATTCAAAGATAAATCTATTTGCAGTCCTGGCTTCCCGAAAGCCACACCTGAGGTCAGATACATCCCAGTTGAGAACACCTTCAGTGTCTGATAAAGAGAATATTTTTCACAAGAGAATTTGGAGAGAGAGACAATCAGCTTATACAGATATTCCCAGATTCTCCCTGGAAGAATCTCCATCATCCTCTCAATTAGCTCAAGATCAAGGTCCTGATTCTACTGCAAGAACCCTTGATTATACTTCTAGTAGCTCCCCCCTTCAAAATATTGAAGTAAAAGACGAGGTTGAATCTGTAGATACCACGAGCTTCTTTTTGCATCCCACTCCCAAAGCCAAAGAAGTTAAAGAATTCACAAAGGTTTTCACTGCTCATATTCCAGCATTTCAATCAACCCCTCAAGTTGTTGTTCAGTATATCCCCATTGTCATACATACTTCTCTTCCACCACCTCCTATTACACATCAGACTCTCCTGCCACCTCCACAACCTCTGATGGTTGTTCCTGGCTTCCTACCGAACAAATATGCCCCCCCGGCATTGCCTTAGATCCTGAACGACATGCCTCAGGATTACTTAAATATCCTACCTTGTTTCAATGGAGAAAATGATACTGAAGCTCAGAAACACCTGGAAGTTTTCTGCGCCTTCGCAGAAAATTTCAATGTTGAACATCTGGATGTGGTGTTGAGATTATTTGTCTAGTCTCTAGATGGAGAGGCCAGAAAATGGTTCAAGACCTTGGGGGACCACTCCATTAATAACTGGGAAGAAATGGAAAATGCCTTTACCAAGAAATGGGGAGAGAAGAAGGACCACGGATACTATCTTACAGAATTCAACGTACTTAGAAAGAGACATAATGAGGATGTGTCTGAATTCATCAAGAGGTTTAATAAATTATATACAAGTCTCCCAGCCAAAATCAAGCCTCACCAGATCGTTGCTAAAGTGGTGTTTGTAGCAGCCTTTGAGTCAGAATTCAGATTCTCTTTAAGAGAAAGGAAGTTTGCTACTCTGGATGAAGCCCAAACTGATGCATTGGAAGTGGAAGCCAACTTTCATTCTACAGGTAAATCAAAAGGGAGGTCAGACCATGATGCTAGGTAGAGAGGGAAAGAAGAAGCATCTACCTCAAGTCAAGATAGAGAGGTAGCAGATTAAAAAATAGAGGAGATGAGAAAAATGATCAAGAACCTTTCGTGCAAGCTGGTGAAGCTTGAGCTTGAGGCAAAGAACTCATCCTCCAAGCCATTCCAAACTTCTCCAAACAAAGGATTTAACCCACAATATAGAAAGCCTCCTCTTCAAATATTGCAAAGAGATCGGAAGGAGCAATAGGATCACATACAACCTCCACTGTATTTGGAAGGGCAGATGGATGGCCCTGCCGAAGACATTCCCGATGGGCAAGATGATCAATATCTTGCTTACTCAGATGGTGATGAAGTTGAGTCTTCTTTGCAAGAAGGTGAAGGAGTGGAGCTTTCCTTGCAAGAAGAAGAAGAAAAAACAAGTGCTGCTAAAGATCCAGAGATTGATGATTACTGTAAACAATTTGTAGAATTCATGCAAGCACAGTTTCATAGAAAATATGATCTCAGGTCCTCTAGAAATAGAACCCACACACAATAACAACAAGAAGATATGCCTCAAAAGGAGACAGTTGTTTAGAAAATCAGAGATAAAGGTAAGAAACCTGTGACCGAACCTTTGCATCCTAATGTCTCTGTTCCATCTTCTTCTAGTATAGTCCCCAACTCAATTGCAAAAGTCAAGCCTATCCCAAAGGAAGAAAAACCTCTATCCGAGAGTAAAGAGCCAAAGGAAAGTCTCGTAGAGAAGCCTCCTCCTGTGTTTAGCCTTCAGAAAGAGCTGGAAAAAGTAAAAATTCCCGTCCCTTTGACTGAACTACTGAAACAGCCAGCCTACCAGTCTCAGGTGTCTTCTTTCATGCTTCCTCAAGGAGTAGCCCCAATCCCAGATAGTTTAAACCTCTAGGAAGAAAAGCCTATGGTCATGTTCGGTCCTCATGTTGAGGATTTAGATGCTTCAACTCCTCCTTTCTATGTCTCTTTAGTAATTCATGATTTGCTGTTGCATAACTGTATGTTGGATTCTGGGGCGTCCCATAACCTGTTACCTCTGTCGGTGATGGAGTAATTGGGGCTGCAGATCACTCGCCCATATAAATATCTCTACTCTTTTGATTCTAAAAGAGTTAAATGTTTGGGGATGATCAAGGATCTGGTGGTAAACCTTGCCCAAATCCCAGCTAAAAGCATGGTAATGGACATAGTAGTGGCTGACATCCCAAATTGGTTTGGGATGTTGTTATCTAGATCACGGGGTACAAAAATCGGAGGATCTATAAAGCTATACCTAACCTATGCGACCATCCCTATGTTTGGAGGCCAAGAAAGGAGATTATACCAGGAAACAAGGTTTGTGAAGATGGTCACTAAAGCCGATAATTCAGTAAATTCACCGGTGTACAGCAAAGAGGGTGAGTTTTATTTTCTAATGCTTGAGGAAGACCAATATTACTTGCAAGAGCCATCTTTCTGTCAAATAAATATCGAGAAATATTCAAGTAACGAATAAGGTGGGATTTGGACCTTGCACTTTGACGGAGCCAACTCAAAGGAAGGGAATGGAGTTGGGATTCTCCTTATCTCCCCTATTGGACAACTGGTCCCATTATCCTTCAAATTAGAGTATGAAGCTATGAACAATGTGGCTGAATACGAAGCCTTGCTTCTAGGTATACAAAATACAAAGAACATGAATATTCAGAGCTTGAAGGTTTTGGGAGATTTAGAACTGGTGGTGAGACAAGTAAGAAATCAATGTCAAGCTAAGCACCCACGAATGAGGGCTTACAAAAATGAGGTATGGGACTTGGTAGAGAATTTATTCTCAGCATTTAATATTCAATTCATGCCAAGAGACCAAAACAAAATGGCAGACTCTCTTGCAAGGGCTCCAAGCACTTTTCGACCACCTCAGAACCCCCTCCTGAGGTATGAGATAGAGGTCTGTTACCGTCCTTCCATCCCTGACAATGTCAAACATTGGCAAGTGTTTTAAGACGAAGAGAAAGTGAAAATATTCATGGAGACTGTTGGGGAATTCTCCGATATGAACATAGATGTTGGCAAGGAGGAGACTGAGGACCTTCCTCAGAATAAATGGCAGGATACCATGGCTAGGCACAACGTGCTAAAGCTCAAAGGGAATGTAATACCCAGAGGACTGGTCCCCCTGGAGAGACTATTTGATAAGAATGATGTCCCAATCCGGCCAAGTAAGGTAGTTGAAGAAAATCAGGTAGATGACCTGAACCTCGGCACGGAGGCCGACCCCTAGCTTGTGAAATTGTCTAATAAGGTACTCGAAGAATACAAAGAGCAATATCAAAAGCTATTTCAGACACATAAAGACGTCTTTGCCTGGTCCTATCAAGATTTGAAGACCTTTGATATTAGCATTATCTAGCACAAGATTCCATTAAAAGGAGATGCTAAGCCACACAAACAGAAATTAAGATAGATTAATCCTTTACTCCTTCCTTCCATATAAAAGGAAATCAAGAAACTGTTGAAGGCTAAGATTATTGTGCCATTAAGATATTCAGAATGGGTGGCCAACTTTGTCCAAGTCTGAAATAAGAATGGGGAAATAAGATTGTGTGTTGACTTTCAAAACTTGAACAGAGCATCTCTGAAAGACAATTATCCACTGCCCAAGATGGACCATATATTGCAGAAGGTGGTAGGATCTTCACGGATGTCTATGATGGATGGATTTTCTGGGTATAATGAAGTAGCAGTGCTTCCAGAGGACCAAAAGAAAACTGCATTCACTACTCCTTGGGGAACATTTATGTATGCTCGAATGTTGTTTGGATTGATCAATGTGGGGGCCACATTTCAAAGGGCCATAGACATTAATTTTCTGGGGGAACAAGACAAATTCGTGGTGGTGTACCTAGATGATATCACAGTCTTCTCAAAGGATGATGTTGAACATATAGAGCATTTGTGCAGAACCTTTGACAAGTGCCGCAGGTATGGATTGTCTTTAAACCCACAAAAATATATGTTTTCTTTAGAAGAGGGTAAACTGTTGGGGCATATTGTAACAAAGAAAGGGGTAAAAATTGATCCGAAAAGGGTAGAAGTCATAAATGGTATATCCTTTCCCAGAAACAAGAAATATGTCCAAGTTTTTCTCGGACGTATCAACTTCTTGAGAAGATTCATATCGAAATATGCAGAGATAGTCTGGTACATAACTGAGATTCTGAAGAAGGATAACGAAGTAAAATGGACTACTGAGTCACAGGAAGCTTTTAACAGAATTAAAAATGCTTTCGCAAAAGCCCTAGTATTAGCAGGACCGGATTTTTGCAAATCCCTTCATAATATTTTCGTTTGCATCTCCCCACACCGTCGCAGCTATATTATTGCAGAAAAATGAGGATGGTCATGAACAACCCATTGCCTTTTTTAGCCAAGTGCTTCGTGATGCTAAGCTAAAATATAAAATCCTGGAGAAACAGGCTTATGCCTTGGTCAAATCTCTGAAGGCTTTTTGGATGTATGTACTGCAGTCAGCTATAACTTCATTCGTACCCACAGCGGTTGTAAAAGACATCTTGATTCAGGGATATAGCGAAGGAAAGAGAGGCAAATGGATAGCCAAGATACAGGGGTATGAGTTGGAGATACGCCCCACTAAGCTAATAAAAGAACCTTTCCAACAGTGGGGAATCAATTTCATTGGTGAAATTCATCCTACCTCAAGAGGGAAACAGAAGTGGATACTAACAGCCACTGATTACTTCACTAAATGGGTAGAGGTCGTGCCAGCAAGGAATGCTATAGACACAGTGGTGATCAAGTTTCTGGAAGATAACATTATCTCAAGGTTTGGCTGCCCTGCTAAGATTGTCACAAATAATGCTCAGGCTTTTAAGTCTGTCAAATTTATCAGCTTTTTCCAATAGTATAATATTGTGTTAGGACACTCTACTGCATACTATCCACAGGGAAATGGATTGGCAGAATCCTCAAACAAAACTTTGGTAAGGACATTGAAAAAGGCCATAAATGAAAACCAAAAGAACTGGGATTCACAGCTCAAGTTCGTGCTATGGGCAAACAAAATCATTAGTAAAAGGTCAATAGGAAAATCCCCATATGAATTGGTCTATGGTAGAGCAGCAGTTTTCCCGATATAATTGGCCTTACCTGTGGCTAGGTTCATGCAGGATTTTCAAGAGGAACCAAATGATCTTACCAGAAGAATGAATCAGTTAGTAGAGCTAGTGTTAGTCATCAGTATTTTTCACCTGTTGATGATGACTAGTTTTTAAAGCCAAGTTTTCTACCAGCTGATCTCAAAATTTGTCAGATTTTCTAGCTGGAAAACACCCATAAAAAAATTTTCCCTCCTACCTTTTCAATTAGCCCATGACAAGATAAAACCTCATTCTCAAAGCCCTATCTAGCCTCAGCCATACAAACTTGTCCATCAACCCCAAAGAGAATACTCCAAATCTGTCCAAGAAGTCTCCCCTAAGTTAGGTAGTGGTGCTTTAGGCGATTTTCCCTTGGAAAACTATCCTAAAGCCAAAAGAACCTTTATCTTATATCAACCAGTCCTAGATGACCTTCATTTTCTGCAAATAAAGTTGGATACACTCTTAAGTCACGCCACTAACAAACTTTGATATCTCAGCAATGCATATGCCATAGGTCAAACTGATATTAGGTGGATTTACAATGTTTCAATGTCTTTTTCAAAGAGCAGAAGTGTACCAATGTTCCAGAAGACATTATTAAACTTAACATGAGAAGACATATGCTTCTCATGTGGTTTTGAGCCTGGGATGCAAGTACTGGACAAAGAGTTATTTCATTAAGCTCCTGCAAACATAGTCAAGGGTTAGTGAATTATAAATGATAAGAAATTCTCTACAGATACTGGCCAGGCTGCTTGTGATGTCTAAAGAGGCACAAAGGTATTTGAACAGCAGAATCATATGTCTCAGAGAAATGCCCTTCATGGCATATTGTCAATTTGTCACTTTTATTTGCTTAAGCATGAATAGGCAATGAAAGGAAAGATAACACGGCTTGAAATCTGATGAAATGGCATAGACCGAGAAAGCATCCTCCATAGATAAGCAGAGGGTTGAAAGATGATGAAATGGCATAGACTGAGAAAACCTCCTTCATTTTACAAGCAGAGGGTTTGGCACTGTGATAAAGGCCTCCTTCATCTAATAAGCAGAGGGCCAGGGACAGAGATTGATTATAGGGTTTTCACTGACTGAAAGGAAAATTTTAAGGGCAGTGGGAGACAATTGAAGGCTTATGAATAGAAAATGGTGTTAAAAGTAGAGGGAAATAAATAGGCATTTTAAAAAGGTGTTTACATGAGTTTCACTGTTAAAGCACAGAATTGAAATACAGTGTGAAGCTAATTGGGTGATTATGAATGAAGAAATATTGTTAAGCAAATGGCCAAGGAAGTAAACAATCTTGGTCTTAAACTGACTTCTGCTATCAAATACAAAGAAAACCACTAACAGTGTGTTCATAATCATTCTTCATTTGGTTAAAACAGGGGTTGAAAAGAGCCCAGGAATTTTTCAAACATAGGCCTCCTTCATAAACAAGTAGAAGGCTCACCATTGTTTGAGGATGAAGAGCATTCATTTCAGTATGGCTTAGATTTCAAAAGGGACTGCTGTCAAAAATGGTAAAATGAATGAGAAATTCATTATTCTTACAGACATCCTTCACAAAGGAACAAAGGGACAGCCTTCCCATGTTTACATTTCAACTTCAGCTCATCATCCCCTGCTATATCTCTGTAAAAGTTGAAGTCTGGATTACTTTGGCAAATCCAAGACTAGTCATTTGCCCTGATGGTGGAGGCTATTTATAGCAGAGCTTTTCACTTGGAGTACAAATGAGGTTCTTCACCCACAGTCAAAAGAAAGGCTCAAAGAGCACCTGATAGTTCAATCAACTTCACAATGGGCATGGTCATCATCAAAACACCAGGAGCAGAAACTGTCAAAATAAGTTCTAAAGTGGTGATTTATCTCCTTGCAATATTGGCAAAGAATGCATCTACAGTCATTATATGGTTTTGAGCAGGTTTTCCTCTAGAAAATAGATATGAACAAAGGAAACAAATTTCCTCCCTCAATAGGCAAACAGTGAAAAATATTTTAGCCTAGAAATAATTTCTTCACTTAGGGAAAAGTGTCATATCTACGAAGATCTTCAAAATGTCATCCACAACACTTTTAATAGTCCTAGTTGAATATTGGATTTTGTAATGTTTTAAAATGATAAAACTACAAAGGCAAGTGCTTCATGTTTTGTTTAAATCCAAAAGCCTTTTCAAAAGGTTTTCAAAACCCTCACAAAGCAAATTTCAAAAGGACGTTGGCTTTTTCAACTATAAAAGGGTGGATTGACCATTGGCAAAGTCCCAATTCACAATTCAAAATGCAAACAACATTCCCTAGGCTACTCACTGCAAGAAACAGAATATTTCAAGCAAAAATTCAAGTTTTTCAGGCTTTTAAACCCGCACGTCGCGCTTGGAAAAGTGTGTGGCACGTTCGGCGAAAAATTTACAAATGTTTTACACTATCACACAGCGCGCCTGTAGCGCCAGTCACCTGTGCCCGAAGGCCGACCCAACTCTTCTAAACAGTGTGACGCTCTTCCATCTGAACGTGTCTCTCACTCATAAAGCCCTCGAAAAGCATCTTTGAAGCTGCCAAATGATCAATGAAAGCCCGTGAAAAGTTTGCAAGGTATTCTCCATTGCTCCTTGCTAGTTTTTGAAAGTCTGAAAGGTGTGACAAGGTTGTTTTTCACAAGACAAAAAAAATGCTTGGAAAGTAAGTTGTTTTAGCAAAATCCAAGGTTTTATGTTGCCATGATTGCCCAAAATTAGTATAGTGAAAGAGGGTGTGTTTATATTAGTTTCGAAAGGCCTAAAAATTTCCTTCAAACAAAGTGATGAACCATATGCTAATGATAAGACAGAAAACACAGTAGTAGAGGTTTTCAAATTGCTGAAGGTGTCCTAACAATGATAAAACAAAACTAACCTTTGTCAGCAAAATCTAAGGTAAAACAGTGTTTGTAAAGTGAGACAATGATCCTAAGGTAAACACAGTTTTTGTAAAGTGAAAATAGTGGTCATATCTGAGTGCTTTGTCACTTCAAAGGTTTCTTCTTTTGAATGGTGAGACAACCAAATATGTGCAGCCTCTATAAGCCCCAAAATCAGAATGTGTGAGAGGTTTTTCAAAGTCAGTGGAGGGTTGTTTTGTCTTATCTTTGTAAGGAAACAGTGAATAACAAGAAGAGTTTTGTTTGGGGAAGGGTGTCCTGCTTATGTCAAAACACAAGGAGATCTCTGTTCTAACAAAAATTCACAGATACCTCTTTTCAAAAACCTTGCCCAAGCACAGTAATCAAATTGACTGTTTGCTTTTCATTTGACAAAAACTTGTTGTTTGGCATACAAGAGGACAAAACAGTGATTTATAAAGAGCACAAAGTTGGTGTTGGGAGACTATTTCACAGAGCATTTGAAGTATTTTTTCTTGGTCAAATAGTGACTAACAAGGAGGACATAGGTGTGGTTGAGAAAAAAATTCCAAAGGCCATTTGAGATAGCTTGGTGTTGCAAAGAACATTCAAAACAAAATGCCTCCCAGGCAAAAGAGTAGGAGTGGCCTCCACAAAAGGTTTGAGCATGTTTCCACTGAAGAGGTAAATGCCCATCCATCAGTCTTATTTAACTTCCATGAGGTTGGATGTCTATATTTTTTTCAAAGAGTGCAAGAGGTGAAGAGCTATTCCCCTTTGACACATCTTTGTGCTTTGAGGTTTCAAGAGAAGCACTTCCAGTTGGCAGGCCTAGATTTCAAATTCTCTCCAAGGTCCATTTCCAAGGCCACCAAAATCCCTTATGTTGGGGAGAAGTGGTTTAAAAAAATCCACCTGGACTCAGAAGAATACAAGCCTTTTCTGAAGCCTGAGCATAGAGATTCATGCCCATCCATTTTTCCCTTCTCATATTTATTGACTAGTTACGCCCCCCTCATGAAGATCATCATGAAATACTTCACTTGCAAGGGAAGACTCTCCCGAGTCTATGCCTATCATATCCGATTGCTCATACATTTCACGAGAGCCAAATTGTTAAATCTCCCTTTCTTCCTACATAGAAGTATTGAGAAAATGGCCTCCACTGTTCAGAAAAAATCCTCCTTCTCAGCAAACAGCCTGCCTCTTCCATCACTCCCTCATCAAGGTTATCATTCTTCATCAGCTTGAGAAGAAGGAAGTCTCTTGGGATACTTTCATCACACATCTGGATTTCGCCACTGTCCCTTCATTTCATACATCTCCTTCACCTTCCACTCACCATCCTTTGCCTTTTCAAGAAAGCCTATTCCCAAGAAGCTCAAATTTCCCATTGAAAAAGAAAAAGAGCATGATGAGGAAGAAGAGCAGGAGCAAGAGGAGGGAGATGATGATGAGTAGCATCATGATGAAACGGAGCAGCAAGGGGATGATGAGGGAGATGATGATGAGCAGCATCATGATGAAACAGGGCAACAAGGGGATGATGAGGAAGATGGTGATGAGCGGCATCATTGTGAAGCAGGGCAGCAAGGGGCAGAAGAACACGGTGAGGCAGAAAAGCAAGGGGAAGAAGGGCACGATGAAGAAGGGCATGATGATGAGCAGCATGATGATGAACATAGGCAGCCACATGATGATGAACAACAGCCTCATGAAAAGGAACAGGTGTAGCATGATGAACAGAGGCAACCACATGATGATGAACAGCAGCCTCATCAAAAAGAACAGCAGCATGATGAAAAGGTGCAACACAGTGAGGAGGACAGCCCTCAAAAAGAAATGAAAAAGGACAGTCAAGGCATCCATGAAGAAATCCAAGACAGTGGCAAGAATGATGAGCAAAGTAGCAAGGGTAAAGAGCCAATGGAGCATGTGCTAGCTGCCTCTCCTAGGCAAGGGGCCATGCTCTCTTCTCCGAAAGTGGCCAAGCCCCAGACATCAAGGAAAGGGGTGCTTAGAGTTGTAACTCCAAATGTTACTAGGGCTCTCCGAAGCAAGGGAAAATTGCCCAAGAATCCCATTGTCGAATTTCCCAAGAGGAGGGAGACTAAAAGATCCACCCAAAGCAAAGGAAAGGAGAAAGAAGAAAGCAGTCATGAAAAGGAAAGGGAATTTGACATCATTTAAATCCAAAGTGATTATAGTGACAATGAAGCCCGAATCCTAAAAAATCTCTTGATCAATAGAGAAAACCAAATTGATGTTTTGAGGACTGATCTTGAGAGGGCTAGAAACTTCAATCACTTTTTGCAAGTTCAAAACAAACAAATGAGTGTCCATATGGCGGTATATGAGACACGGAACATAAAATACAAAAAGGAGGCCTCCAAAGCACAAGTGAGATTAGAAGAAATCATGGGTGAGTTCGATGAGAGCGAAGATGAAGATCAGCCCAGGAGAAAGAGGCCAAGAACCATGGGGCTCAAAAAGACCCTTGAGAAACAAAAGGAAGAAGAAGCTGCCCTTCTCCAATCTACCCCTCTCACTACATTGTTCACACAGGAGATAGAGAAAAATCGAGAATCATGGCTTGAGAGGGTTAATGTTCACTTGGAGAAGAAATTGGAGAAGGCAAATAGAGACTTGGACCTTAAACGGAGGATGACCAGGCATTATAAGAAGCTCAATCAGTTTGCCCGGCGAAAATTGAAGGTCACTCAGGAAAAACTCAAGGAGGCTAAAAGGAAGTGCCCGGCACCAAAATCGAAAAAAGACACCTCAAAGCTCCAAATTTTGGCCTCAGCTTCACAGCATGTTTCTTAAAACCCTTGAGGGTCATGATCGCCGAAATTGGGCGAAATTCGACAAATTTTGGTTTTTTGTCATTTTTTGGGTTTTTGGCTAAAACTCATGGGCATCGCCATTTCAGTTTGAGGAATCCTCAAAGGATGAAAATGGTATCATTGGATGCCATAATTTTAGGAGCATATACTCGGCGATTTTCAGATCATTTGAAGATGATTTGCCCCCCCAAAATGGCTGAAAACACTCACTTTTTCCACACTCTGCCCCGTTTATCAGCAAGACATATTTTTTGGTTTTTTACACACAGGCCTATTTTTGGAGGACTTCCAGTGGTCATATTGGGGAAAAATAAACATTTTCAGAAAATATACATTTATATCTTTCCAACGAGCCATCATGGGCCTTGTTTCGACATCGGGAAGGCCTCCAAAAGTTGCCAACAAGTCAGGGGACTTTTTGCTGATGTATTTCTTAAGTATTTTTGTAAAAAATGAACCTTTCAAAAGTGACTTTTCCTCATGTGCGTTTAGCTATTTTTGTGCATGATTAGTTATGAAAAGTTAATATATTTCCCTTTTTTAGCATTTTTGAGATATTTTGTTAGATATTTTGTGCCTTGGGCTTTGCAAAGCCTTAAGGACAAAATCAGATATTTTGGATAGGCCAATGAGATTGCAGGTTGAACTAAGAGGTTTTCCTCACTTTGGCCTATATATTCCAAAGGCTTTCATTGTAAACAAGGCTAAACTTGATGAATAGAAGAAATATATGGTTATACAAGCTTTGGAAGAAACACTTGTCTCATGTATTTGGAGAGTTTCTTGAGTGCTTTTGGATGATGAAAGAGGACTGTTGTTGGATTCCATAACTTGGTAGAATGGTATAGTGTCTCTCTCTCTGTTTTGTTTCTTAGTTTTCATTCATAATTCCATGTTCTTGCTTGCTATAAGACAGTAGAGAATAGACTTGAGACATGCCCTTGGAGGCACCTCAAGTTTCCTGTTTCTTTATAGCTTCTATGTTTTCTGCCTTCTTAGTCATATCAAAGAATCCTTGATTGCTCTTTGATAACTGAAGAATATTGTTTTCTTGTTTCATTTATGTTTTTATGCATGCTAAGTATGATTCATGGTATGCCCTGCTTACTCATGGCTAGCCATAGCTCCACCTATGAAACCTCTCTTTGATTGATTTAGATTGTCATTTGTTGAACCAAGGAGGTCTTGTACTGATCTTGCCCTTTGCCTAAAACTATGCAAATCTTGTTTGCAAAGTGCCCAATAGCTTGAAATACTATGTTTAGGCATTCTTTCATAGTGATTTGAGTTTTTTGTTTGTCTTAAATGTATTTTCCCCAATGTCTGATAGCCATTTCCTACAGTTAGAGAGTCATATATCTCTATGCATGGCTTGAATGTTTATTTCTATGCATTGATCAGTTTACAGTTACATTTCTCATGATTAATGGTTTTCCCTACCATCTTTATATCAGATATTAAACTATTTATGTTTGAAATCCTTTGTTCTTCACAATTTTAATGTCCATCTCACTCCATTTTACCCAAAGATCCATTTTACCTCGCTCAAATCGGCCCTTCAACAACCTTGTATCACCAGCTAAAAGCTTTCTTGACCTTTTCGACCCCATAGCCCAGTTGATCCGACATATTTTTACCTATCTTATTTCTTTGATCAGTTCATCCCTCACAACCTAAAAAACAAAACCAAAAACCTACTTCATAACTAGCCTAAAATTAGAACACAATAAGCAAACACACAGATATCCCTTACACAAATAGAGAGAGCCCTCTCTGAGTCCAGGAAGGCTAGCTCCTTGGGCTCCAAAGATTGGTTTGATGTTACACTATCATTTGGCTTGCAAATTAGCCAAATAACGGGACCCTAATAGCTGGAATATATTCGAAGTCGAGTAAATTAGAGGTTGACTGAGTACCAAGAGAAAATGAAAGACTTGTTTGATCAGCATGCTAAAGATAAAGAGATGCAGGTCGGAGATCTGGTGCTAAGATGGGACATAAGAAGGGCTGAGAAAGAAAAGCATGGAAATTTTGATCCTCTATGGTTCGGACCTTTCAAAATTGCAGAAGCCAAAGGAAAAAATACTTTCATATTGGAAAATTTGCAGGGTGACCTGCTCGAAGCCCCAGTGAATGGGAAATTCTTAAAACCCTTTTTCCAATATTGATTCAGGCTGAAAGTTCTACTGTATGATATTGTACATTATTCAGTTTCTTTTATTATGATGTTTGTTGTTTTGATTTGTCATGAAGAAAGAAGAGAAGGCATCAAGGGACTGTATTCGCAAGAAGAAGGCTAACAGATGGTCTGCGGAGTTCTCGACGCGTTCGAGGACAAACGGGTTGTCCCCAAGTGGAGCCAATGTTGTTATGAAATCCCTCACCGATATGGGATGTCTAATGATAAGGAGCCTTATACTACAAAGAAAATACAACAAGGACTGCATGGACTGTCAAAACCCCTTTTTTCACCTATCGGAACCCTTGAAAAGGCTTAAAATCTACCTTTTTGCTTTAAAAGCACTCATTTTAACATATCAAGCCTCTAAGAACTTTTTGGCTTAAGCCCTTAGCCCTCATTTCTCATATGACCCCACTCTATGACCGACAGCTAAAATTCCTTAAGCCCTCTTTGGCCATCGGACTTCGCTAGTTCCCAACTCCACTCATTTTCTCTTTTGTTTCACCACCAAGGTTCGTCTTTGCCGAAGAGATCCTGACCGTTGATCTCCGCTGATCCAACGACCATCTTGCGTTCCGTTTTCCACCTGTCGGCTATCGCCCATCGCTCATTGCCACCCTAACATTCCTTATTCATCGAACTCCTTTTCCGCCGATGTGAGAAACCCCGACACAATCCCGACCGTTGATCTTTGCAGATCCAACAGTCATCGCTCATCATGCATCACCTATCCATCGCACATCATAGGTCACTCTTTCCAAGTTCCTACTTCCAAGTTTTATGTTTCGTCGATGGTCGATCCTCCGATAATATCTAGACCGTCCATTCCCCAAGATCCGACGGCCATTGCATCAGCGCATCGCATCGGGGTTTGCCCTTTCCCTTCCGCCTTTCCTTCTCCACCGATGATCATCCCCTGTCAATGGAATCTCAACCGTCGATCCTCCTAATCCAACAATCAGCGTTGTCTCACTATTTCACTGTCCTCCGCCTCATTCATTCATTTATGTGATGCTACGATATGATCTGGACCGTCAATCCTCCAGATCCAATGGTCATTGTGCCTTCCCGATGTCTCCATCTTCCCGTTCAAACCCCTTCTACCTGCCATTCTCCGAAAAACTCTGGACCGTCGATCCTCCTGATCGGACGGTCAGCACTTCATCGTTGTTCTCTCTACCCCTCGCACCATCCATTGCCTTTGTGCGAGATTGCGATGCATCCTGGACCATTGATCATCTTGATCCAATGGCTAGCGTGCCTCTGCCTTTTACCCCACTCATTTCTTCTCCGACGTTATCTCCACCACTGATCTCGTTGATCCAACGGTCACTGCTAGTCCTTCGTTCCACCCGCGGGCACTTTCAGCGCACGGGTTAACACTATGAGTGCCCCCGTAGTTGACTCATTTGACTGTGGAAGATCTTAGATCGATGGCTAAGGTTTTCTACGGAGGCACAGGCCAAGAAGTTGATCCGTAACCCCAAGCACCCCTACAGTTGATCTCCATCGTTGATGTCCTCATGATCCAATGGTCCTCACTCCATCACTCCTTCGCCATTTTCCCAACCACTCATCCACTACTGCATTCCCTGCTCTGATCTGGACCGTTAATCTTCTCCATCCGACGATGATCGCTCCTCTTCACCTTATAACTCTGAACTTGATCACCCTGCTACATGACAGGATTTCTAACATCATCGCTGGTCCCACCCAACCGCGCAGGTATGTCTGTTGCTTTCAACCACTGCCGTTGATCTTATTTGCCCAAATCGGACGACTCTCGTTTGCTTTCGCACCCAATTCGCAATAGCTCCCCAACACGCAACTCCGACGCGAAATGGGTGGTTTTTTGAGGATACGCGTCACCCACCTGATTGTATCGCATTCATTCCACTCCTTACCGCTTACCACCTTCCTCCTACGCGAAAGCCACCCTAGTTTTCCGCAAAACCGCCTTTTGCATAACTTTGCGCCAAATCGGATTTAAACTCTACTTTTTCCATGGAAACGCCTTCGCTGCATTCCTTGCCTCTGCACTGCTCCTCCACCTTCACCTGAGCCTTCTGAAGCAGTCTACCCCTCATCGCAAGATTTATTTAACTAGTTTTTTGTATGTGCAAATTTTCATGGCATTTTAAGTACACAGGCCCTCTCATAGCCAATCACAGCAGCTTGAGTCCAAGGATTACAATCCTCCACGCCCAAGAAAGAAAATAAAAAGAGATAATAAGGGTCAGTTCCACGTCCAAGTCAATGGATCATGACCATTGGCCATTCTAGAGGAACCTCTAGCGCAGAAGGCCAACTCATCCATTACTAGCAGTACCGCATTCTCCAGCACAGAAGGCCAGTCCTTCCCACGACTAACGATATTGCCTTCGCCGGCAGCAGCAAGGGCTCCGCCTCATCAAACAGCAATGATCATTCATGACTAGGCCTGTGTGGCCTTTTACCTTATGTTCTTTTCACTTTTTCATTTCAGGTGAAATATTTAGTTCACTCTTGCAGTTTTCACTTTCAGTTTAGTAAATTGTTTACATTTCAGATAGAAATGGCTTTAGGCCTGCGTTGTAAGATGATGAGAGGCAGTTCTACCTCATCATAATTTCTATTTTTTATTTAGACCTGAAACAGCATACAAGCACACAGGGAAGATATTTTCCCAAAATATCTTCTCGCGTATAGGAATCAGAGGTTATAAAAATAGGAAGAAAAAACTAACAAAAGGTTCCAGATTTTTCAAAGGACTCACTAGCTTGAGTATTCTATATGTATTTTGTATAAAATTTGATAGTGGATGTTTGAAGATCCCGTAGGGACTCAATAATAAGAAGTTTTGCTGGAATTGGGGATTCCGCTCGGGATGATTCACAGTTTTTAACTCTTCTCCTTGTTTTTGAATATAAATGTTCATTTCGTATCTCTCTACATCTCTTGTATCTAAATGCTCTGGAATGTGAGTGCTACCATGCTTAAATGTGAATTTATCATAGCAGATACTCATATTTACTCATCTGTAGCACTTTAAATATGGCTCAAGCATGATACTTTGTTTCATTTTCTATCTCTTCCGTCGTTCTTCCGATACTAACTACAATGGATTCTTATCTTTGAACGAGCCCAGATATATGGATTCTTATCTCTGAATAAGCCTAGTATATATGGATTCTTATCCTTGGATAAGCCCGGTTATAGTTGATATCTTACTCTATCTTCTGCCATAGTCATCGCTCACATATAACTTGATAACTGTGTATTCATTTTAGAATTCAGCCCCCTTTTACAGCATTTTGTTTTAAAGTTGTCTGATGCATTTACTTATTGCAGTTTGTACTCAGTTTCTGCAATTTTCCTAGTTGTTGTGTTTAACTTTTGGGTTTTTGGTTCCACCCTTATTAAAACCATTCATCTGAGTGATAGTTGCATGAGAGCCAAACATTTCCGACTGCAGTCAGTTGAGTCATATGCTCCTTGCATTTAAAATGTCCTAGGCACTAGTCTTTATACAACTCAAGGCTGTCTCTAGGAGCTACAACACAAGGAATCAATGCTAAGGGTTGTAAGGGCAGAGGTCACCTGACTCCATCAAAGCACAAATTAAAGAATTTTCAGAAATGATAAATGAGTTTTTATAGGTTTCTAAGAACTTAGAAAATAACACTGTTTATATTTTTCTAAGCAGCCCTAAGAACCCAGGAATTTGGAAAAATGACAAAATGACTAAGAAATGATGATGAAACCTCCTTCATCACAGTAGATGGCTACCAGAGAGTTTCAAGCTACCTCTCTAGGGTTTTTCAAAAAAATAGCACTGTTTCACCTGCACTAAAAGGAGAAATGGCAAAGAGTATCAGTTTAAAGGGGCTAATCTCACCAAAGGGTAAAAGCAGAGGTTTTAAAAGAAGATAAAAAATTTGGACACAAATTGTTGTCAAAATGGCCTAAGAAGCAAGTATACCCCTGGTTTACATCTCAGCAGTAAACTCCCAACAAAGGCCTCCTTCAAAGGCGTTTTTTTTTTTTTTTTTTTTCACAGCAAAATATCAGTCAAAGGCCTTTTTACAGTGAAATGTCAATCAAAGGCACATTAAAGAAAGTAAGGAGACACTAACTTTGTAAAAGTGGGTTTTTATTTTTAATTTAATTTTCAAAAGGACTATAAAGGGTCTCTTAAGCCTTTCCCCCGCATCATTTTCCATTTCCAAAGTGAAGAAAGCCGTTGGAAGAGTTTTCAGAGTTTTCGTGCAAATTTGGGAGATTTTCATCGGCACTACGCACAGGAGTGGGGCGGGCAGTGTTATTTAAAATTGTGCTACGCGCCTAGAGCCCAGCGCTACGCACCTGGGCTGGCACTATGCACAGGCTCAGAAAATTCCAAAAGTGTCTGAAAACTGCCCATCTCTGCCTGGTGCTGCGCTCCGACAACCCGACTAGCCTAGCGCTACGCATAGACGGATTCTCTCAAAAATTTATCTAAAGAGGTCAAGAACTCAAATTTTTTCCTCCAAACCTCCTGCAATCAAATCTAAGGTTGGTGAATCTTCTTTCCTCCTCCCAAACTTTCCTTTTTATAAAAAAAAGCAAGGAAGACATCTACATGCAAAATTGGACCAAACCCTAGGCTACATAAAAATCAGTTTTTGAGTCTTTTTGGGTTAGGGTTTGCAAAGAAAATTTTTTATAGGTGCAAAAAGAGGATTGGGTAACTGTAGACCGACCTCCAAACACTAAGTGCAATCCTTAAAAAAAAAATCACCTTAGCCCTCATTTGCAAGAGTTTTCCCACCACCACTAAAATAACCTATTTGCCCAAAAGCCCTCAAATAAATTCCAAAGGTCCTGTTGTTATTTTTTTGGACCAGTCATCATGTCAGAGGGAGAAAATCACACCAGTAGTGATGTGAGCCATAGGCCCACCAAACCTAAAAACCATGGAAGAAAGGCAAATAGGTTTGAGCCCCTAGACACCATTCAAATTACTTCCTCTCCTATGATCATTTCATGCTTTCAGGATGTTGGGCACTATAAATTTTGTGAGAAGGTGAGGCAAGTCAGTAGCCATTCAGAATTGACTAGATTGTTTGCCTTTAGCTTATGGAGTCACCAATTTAACCTAGCAGGGGTGCAATTTGAGCTCTCATCTGAAATTATTTCCAAAGCAACAGGTATACTAGACATTGGTGAAGTATGGTTCAAACAAAAGAAGTTGGGGTTGACTTATTATGAGCCCTACCTGAAACACAGCTATCAACAAAATCGTAAGGTTGTTTTCCCTTTCTCCCACTTGCTAGAAATGTATGTTGCATTGATGAGGCAGATTATCAGGTTTTTCACATGTGAGGGGAGATACTACAGGATCTACTCATATCATATAAGGTTACTGATGCACTTCACCAAGGTCAAAATGATGAACCTACCTTACTACCTTTTCCGAAGCATTGATAAAATGGCCTCAGTTGTCAAGAATAAAAGCTATGACCACCAAATGTCGAGCCTTTTTCACCACTCCTTAATCAAAATGATTGTCTTATATCAACTAGAGCAGCAAGGAATATCTTGGGAAACCTTCATCTCACATGATGTGTTTTCAAACTCTCGAGCCTTCATTCAGCAGAATTTACCTTCCACTTCACAACCATCCACCTCCACTCCTCCATCATCTCTCCATGTGCCTTCTCCACAAATAATTTCACCTCCTATTTCTTCTCCTGATATACCAAGTGAAGAGGCTGACAGTAGCACTAGTGAAGAACAAATAGATGGCAGGAGTCAGGAAGAAACTGAGACAGATAATTATGGCCAAGAAGAAATCAGTGAAGAAGAAGATGATGTGAGAATAAAGAAAACAATGAAGAATAGGGAAGTATCCATGAAGAAAGCAATGATGGAAAAGATGAAATTAATGAAGGCAGCCACAAAGATGAGTATGATGATGAAGAGGAAAACAAAGCTGAAAATAGTGAACCAAGTGATGAAGAAGAGTAGCAATATGAGGAAGAAGAGTAGCAAGATGAGGAGGATAGTCAGCAAAGTGTAGAAGACAGTCAAGGAAAGATTCATGACAATCATGAAAACTGTCATGACTGTCTTGACACTAATCAACCTATAAATGACAAAGAAAATCAAAGTGAGGCAAGTGCAGAAGATTTTGATCAATTTAAGGATCAAAGTGGTGACAAAACCACATTCAAAACTACCATTATTACCCCTCTCACATATACATACCACAGAGGGAGGAGAGATGTGTTTGCTGCCTATAAAAGGAAAAGGGCCATCTCCTCTCAGGCTACCAAAACATTGGACAAGGGCAAGAAAAATATGGAAAATATTGAGCAAAAGTTACAAGTAAGAAGGAGCAAAAGGATCAAGAAGACTTCTCAAGGGCCTCTTTTCATTGATCTAGATAGTGAAAATGAAGACCAAGAGATGAGTACTAAGTTGCTTCTCTTAGAAAAATATGCACAGCTTCGAGAATGGGAAAAATATTTTGAGAGGGCACAAAGGGTCATATATTATTATAAAGAGGAGCATAAAATTTCAAAGAGGTGAAGACGGGCCTTTCCCTACAGAAGAAAATGGTCAAACATTATGCAAGGAAAAGCATGCTTGCTAATGCCAAGCTAAAGCAAGCCCTCATAGAGCTGGAAGACCTAAAAAGAACCAAAGTACATGACAGCCTTGGGATCTTGGCTTATGCTTCTCATCAGGTATCTAAAACCCCTTGAGGGGTCTCTCCACCAAATTTGAGGCAAATCGGGAAACTTTTTGTTTTTTTTCAAAATTTTGACCCCTAGGAGCGCAACACCCTAGGCGCTACACACAAACTTGGTGCATCTTCAGCTCTCCAAGTTTACATTTTTGGGTTTTTCACATCACCAACAGTCTACCAACGAAATTTTGGGTCAATTGGAGTAGTTTTTCCCCCTCAAAAGGTAAAAAAACACCTCAAATTTGACCTTTCTGCCTCCTTTTCAAACCAGGTGCTACGCACAGATCAGTGGTGGGAGATTTGATTTTTGAGAAAGTAAATGGCATTCATTCAGCAAAAATCAAGTATTTTTGGAAAGTAGACTCATCAATATTTCCAACGAGCCATCACGGGGCCAAAATCGATGCCGGGAAGGGATCCAAAACTTAGCTGCAACAAACCCTATTTTTTGTTGAAAAGGTGCTACGCACAGAGACTGTCATTTGCCAAAAAGTCAACAGAAGACATCGATTAATGGAAAAATGGTTTTTTAATATTTTCTTGGACAAATCACTCCAGATTTGATTGAGGAATTATGTTTTTATGTTTTTCTTTTATTAGCTTATCTATTATGTGTCTTGGGCCTTGCATGGTCAGTAAGCACATAAATGACATTTATGGCAGAATTAGAGTTTCTAGAAGCCTCTAATGGTTTCCACCTCCTCATTTGATCCATAAATAGAGTAGGAGGCTCTTATGTATTGGGTTGGATTTTTATGACTTATTCTCAAGGTAATACATAGTCTCTTGAAGTTTTGAAAATAATTTGATGTCTTGGAGCTCATGCATGCCCTGATTTGTTTGTTGATGGAGAAGGACTGTTTGCAGGATCCATAAGCCAGGTTGATGGTGATGTGTTTCTCTTTTGTTCATGTTTCCTATTTTTTCATTATGTTTCCATCTTTCTCTGTTGTAGTAGGACAAAGAATTTAGACTAAGACATGTTTTCTGATGGCACCTTAGGTCTGTTTGTTCTTCACTGCCTTAATGTTTTCTTCTGCTAGGATATGTTAGAGAATTCATCTTTTGCTCTCTAAGGATTTCCTGAGCTTGTCTATTTCTTGAATGGTTTGGATCAGTTGGTATCAAGCATGATTTATGGCTAGCCCTGCATATTTTTTGCCACTAAAAACTCTGTTCTTGGAGTCATCTCTTTAAAGCACCATTACCTAGGTTTGTGAAAGAAGTTTGTTTCAATCATGGTCTTTGCATTTTCTTAGCTAATTGTTTCAAAGAACCTTCATAGCTATAATCTTATATGTTCAAAGTTTTCTCCTCCTATGATTGTATTTATTTGTGCATCTTTAATGTTTTCTATTCTTGATAATGAAATCCTTGAAATTTGAATAAGTTTCTTGCCTTTCTGTATTTCATTTGAATGTTTATCTTGGATATTGATCAGTTTAAGTATTGTTCATTGAGCTTAATGGTTTTCCCTACCTCATGAGTTATAGCTTTTTCTTATATGTGTTTAAGATCTCCTTCTTAAAGTATATGATAGATAATTCCTTACTTCTCTTTGTCAAACTTTGCTTCTCAAAATTAATGTCCATCTCATGATCCTTCAAACCTCAAAGATCCACCAACGAAGTTATATTTTCCCTACAATACTCCCTGATCCATTTATGAACCTATCATGACCTTGTTAGACTCCATTGCCCAATGAATTGAACTTTTCCTTGTTTTATCTAGTCTATCTAAGCATCATACCCAACCAATAACAATCAACAAACCCAATATTTCATAACTAGCCTAAAATCAAACCTAATCAGCAAACAAGTTTACATCTTTGCACCTAATAGAGAGATCCCTCTCTGAATCTAGGAAGGCTAGGTCCTTGGATTCCAAAGCTTGGTTTGATGTTACCCCTATCCATTTGTATCTCAATCAATCTAGAAAATTATGGGGAGCTAACAATAACATCACAAGAAAATATATGTTTTGTTCGTAGGTAGCATGAGGACATAGTGAAGGTGAAAGAGGCTTAGATTGTGCCTTATTCTAGGTTTTTTGGGGACTGATATATTACAGTAAGGAGGTCGAATTCTGAAGGGTAAATTCTGGGTAGATAATCAAGAAAATCTTATTTTTTTAGGGACGAGTTTCTCTATGGTAATTGTAGGTGGGAAGGATGGTAGTTTAGGGAGGTTGATTAGCTTACTAGGATCCCTAAATGAGGCCACAACTATATTCAGCAAAAAAATGCAATAAGGGAGGTCTGAAGAAGGGTTATGATGCAGGTCCAATGTTCCCTATACATGGTCGAGAAGAGCAAACACCTGGATGAAGTTTTGTAAGGATATTTGGCATGTTTATGCAAGATTAGAGGGTTTTTCTTTACCACTGTTTAGGCCACAGTTTTCTGAAGTTCAGTGTATGGATCCGAGAGGCCTAGAAAACCTTAAAATCTAGGTTTTATTCACTAAGAAGGATTTTGCAGTTGTGGGAAGAAGAACACATAATTTGGGAGTTTTTCAAATAGTTGAGGTAGCCCTAACTAGTGATCATATTAAACATAAAAAGGATAAGGGTGAGAATAGAACTATATATGGTTTGTCTCCTTGTTGTGATGTTTCGCTAGAGGATAGGAGGTCTTAGTGTAAGAAAATCCTGAGCTGGTGTGTGTAATTTTTGGTTTGGTTTTGTCTCAGATTTTTGAGCAACATAATTACAGAGAGGGCATAAGGTGTAGTGGGTATTTGGACGAACCAAAACCACCACATACTTGTCCCATGTGGCAGCAAAGGAAGCAACTTACAATGAGAAGTAAACCAAATTTGTAGTGTAGGTATAGCGGCAACGATATAAGGATGATGTGGACTAACATTAGCCCTAACCATATTGCAGACCTAGCATCAGTGACACATCATCTCATGAGATGGGTGTCCTAGGAGAGGACTGATTGATGGAGTATATTGGCAGCAAAGAGAAGGTTTTCCAAGCTGTGAGGATGCCCTAGCCAAAGGCAGATGCTACAACAAGTATTGGTTACTCGTGGTCTATTGGAGGGCACCGTGAGAGTGGACCCAGTGTGAACGTTGATTTGGAATTTATGGTCTTCTGGAGGACAACATTATAGTGCCCAAGTTGGAGCCTAGTTTACACCATCTTCATGGACCTAGGTGGGTTATATAGTGGAAGTTGTTGAACTCAAGGGTTTAATCAACTAGGAGCAGTTTGAGAAACCCTAGACTTGTGTGTGGGGAAGGACTTATACAGCAGATGATGGGAAGTACTCCTAGCCCGTGTTCATTGTGGGAGATGGACATATTGTAGTGATAGGTGGAAACCCTTCGTGCCCTATGTTGATCTTCATCGGAGTAGCATAGGAATACCATAGTGGGTTGAAGTCCCTAAGTAGATGAGGAGCAGCAGTGGGAAGATTGAGAGTTGTTCACAAGTAGAGTTGTGAACAACTCGACAGGAGTCTCGATGTGTTGTTTCCTTGATGAACTAAGGCACAATGAGGGAGAATATTTACAACTGAGGTTCAATGGCTAGATGTACTTGGAGCATTGATAGAGGTAGGAGCTACAGATCGAGAGCTGAAGGACCATGCAGGTATAGGATATGAGCGAGAGAAGCAAAGAGAGCACCTTACATCATCCAGATGGTCAGAGTATCTTGTTAAGACTATATTGGTTATTAGTGGATTGACACCAAGCCCCTATTTTTTATATTGTACTAGTGTTTGTATGAGGTCCATTATCCCTAGTACGGGAGCCCTAGACTATTGTATTATATGTTGATTAATATAACGAATTTGGGTTGAAAATTGTAAAAAGTTTTCCATATTTTGTGCACTAGTAGATTTACTTTTGTTTATATTCCATTGTGAAAAGTAGTATCATTGTGATTCTTGGTTTGGTAGCGTCATAGATTTAAGATTCTATCCCAGACACCAGGATCATGGAAAAAGAACATGGTATCAAAGCGTGTCTGAGCTACTTTGAGGGACAATGAATTATAGTGTGCACAATGAAGCAACTCACAAGGAGTTGTGTGTGTCTAGATCATGGAGTGGAGGGTTCAGCTGAAGACATGGAAATGTGGTATTGACAGGTTACATGGTGAGATGGGTTGGGAGTTCTGGTGGATCGGTGTTGAACTCAGTGCACTTATGTCTGTTGTCTGGAAATTTAGTCAACGTGGGCTTCCTTTGACTTGCCATTGATGGTTGGGACAACTCGAGGGTTTATTTTGCTTAGACGAGATCAAGTTTATCTAAATGGCTTCATTTTATGGACTACAAGTTGGCAGGCTAGAGTCTTCATTGGATCATGATGTTTCATATCCAATATTGGAAGAATTTGCAAGGTTGGTATTTGATCCTAGAGGATGAGTGCTTCTAGTATTGAGCCATTGGAGATCGTGTAGGCTCAAATGGAGAATCCCTATGGAGGTTTGGGATCTCCAAGTTCATATATTATGAGGTAGGGGCACTACCGAGATTTCCAGGTTCATTCTACAGGGTATGTTGTAGTGATGGATGCCATATGGGCTAGTGTTGCTAAATGATGATTATTGATACTTCCTATTCTTGGAAGTACCTCCATCCCTAAGAGGGAGTGTTGTGTTGATTTTTGTAGCTTTAGAGGTATTCCAAGCCTTGAGTATCGAGAATCTAGAGGAAGGAGCTCTTCAAGTAGGCTCTTCCACCTAATCAGAAACTCTCAGATGACTCTGCTCCTCAATCTCATCTCGATGTTATCCATGATGACCTTTGGCTCTAGAAATAAATTCCCATTATCATCCAGTGGAGGTAGCTCCGAAAATTTTGCCACATGTTCGCCCAAAACCTTCTCGAGGCATGACACATGGAATACATTGTGCACTCAGTTCCCTGGAGGAAGTTATAACTCGTAGGCTACCTCACTGAACCTCCTGTCAACTTGGTAGGGCCCATAAAAACGTGGTTGCATATTCTCAACCCCCCTTTGCTTCGATGTGGATTTCTTGTAGAGATGGAGGCACAAAAAGACTAGGTCCCCCACCTCAAAGTGTCTCTCGGCCCTGATCCTATCTGCATACATATTTTGTTGGTTATGTGCCATATGTAAATTATCCTTGAGAGCCTTGAGAATTTTTTGGCTCTCTTGAATCCCCTTGGGGCCCGGTTGTCTCCATAAACAATGTCAGAAAAAGATAAAGCATCATAACCATATAAAGTGAAAAAGGGTGACATACCAATGGACATGTGATAGGTAGTATTGTAGCAATAATCCCCCAAGTGTAGCCATCGTGCCTAAGCTCATTGTTGCCCTGTCATATAATTCCGCAAATAACCCTCTACCCATTTGCTGACATTCTCATTTTTCTTGTCATTCTAGGGGTGGTAGCTGGTGCTGGGAGTAAGCTTTGTTACCACCAACGTGAAGATCTCCTGCTAGAAATCCCCCACAAAGCAGTTTTTCATGTTGCTCACTATGGTATTGGGGAGACAATGCAGCCGAAAAACCTCCCTGAAAAACAACTATGCAACCTAAGAAGTATATTACCTGGCGGGATAGCGAAGAAATGGGCATACTTCGTCAACCTATCCACCACCACATAGATGCAATCATGACCCTATGCCATGGGGAGTCCTGTGATGAATTCCATAGAGATACTCTCCCACTTTCCCTCTGGAATGGGAAGTAGCTATAATAACCACGTCGGATGAGTCAACTCCCCCTTCTTCCTGTAGCAAGCCTCGCACTCCTCTACATTCCTCAGCATGTCCCCCTTATGTCCCTTCCACAAGAAGGACTCTCTTAATGTGATGTCAATCTTCAGGAACCCCTAGTGTCATGAAAATGGTGAATCGTGGGCTGCGTGGAGGGTTGTCTCCCTCAACTGTGAACCAAGAACCAAGTATATGCACCCCTTGTAATATATAACACTTGCCATGACACGGTAGAGCTCATCCCCATAGGTACCCTCCAAGATATCACATGATTAATGATCCTTGGATTACTCCACCAGTATTTGTGCCTTCCAATCATAGAAAATGTTCATGAGGGAGAGTGTCGCAAGCCTCCTAGATAGGGCATCTACCACCACATTATGCTTTCCCTTCACATACTCTGTGTGAAATTCATAGGCCTGAATCCTACTAACCCATTTTGGTTTCCTGTCATTGAGGCCCTTCTGCCCCAGAAAGTGGTGAAGACTATTATGCTAGGTCTTCACTTTGAATCTATTTCCAACTAAATATTGTCATAAATTGGCCAAAGCATGCATAATGGCCAGAATCTCCTTGTCATAGATAGAATATAACCTCTCATGAGTAAGTAAATTTTAGCTCTCGAAATTTATAGGATGGCCCCCTATGATAAAACTATGCTAATTTGTTCACCTGATGCATCACACTCCAAGGTGAATGGCTGAGTGAAATCGGGTAGTGGTTATACCGGACTACTGCTCATCACCTCCTTGAGGTGATAAAATGCTACCTGTGACATGTCGGTCCATACAAATGCCCTCTTCTTGGTCATTTTTTGTGAGGGGTGTAGCTAGTTGTGAGAATCCCTTCACAAACTTCATGTAGTAGGTGAAAATGCCCACAAACCGTCTCAAATCGGTCACATTCTAGGGAAATTCCCAATCTCAAATGGCCCTGATCTTCTCCTCGTGCACTCGCACTCCATCCTCTCCAATGATGTGCCCCAAGTAGAGCATCTCGATAAGCCCAAACTCACACTTGGATAGCTTGGCATAGAACTATTGTCCCTCCAAAATGTGTAGCACCTCCTTGAGATGTTGTAGGTGCTCCTCCCACGTCCTATTATATATCAAGATGACGCCCAAGAACATTAGCACAAATTTGCGTAATTGCTTGTGGAACACGTGGTTCATGCAAGACTGAAAAGTGGTTGGGGCGTTGGTCAGCTCGAAGGGAATAAATAATAATTCAAAATGGCCATAGTGACACTGGAATTTTTTCTTGGGGATATCTTGATCCCTCACTCAAATCTGATGGTACCTAGAATGCAGATCTATATTATATAAGTACTTTTCTCCTATAATCTCATCAAAAAGGTCATCTATGTGGGGGATGGGGTACCAGTTCTTTAGCGTATTCTTTTTGATATCCTTGTAGTCGATGCACATCCTCATCGTGCCATCCTTATTCTTCACCAGGACAGCCAATGAATTGAAAGGACTAGAACTAGGTTTGATGTGCCCCAATGCCAACTACTCATGAATAGCCTTCTCTATCTCATCTAGATAGGCCTTGGGATGTCAGTATGGAGTCGTAATCGCTACCTGCAGTCATGGCTTGATCTCAGTCGTGTTCTCAAACCCCCTATCAATTGGTCGTCCCGACGGAATGTCCCCAAATACAGTTGGGTACCTGTCTAAGATAGCTTGTACATCCAGGTGTGGTGGTTGGGGTTTATCCACTGCGTTTGATATCCTTAGATGCACTTCCCACTCTATATCACCATGTCTTAAGTTATCCTCCATATTATGTGTTGACACTATCTGTGGAGGGTATGAGTGAATGCCTCTCAATAATACCATATTCCCGTCATACCCCATGAACTCCATCTCCAGCTTCTTCTAGTCAGTATTAACATGCTCAAGTGAGTAAAACCACTACACACCAAGCACCACATTGGTGTTGGGAATATCAATGAAAAATAAGTGGTCCATCATAGAATATTTCCCCATCACTACGGTCATCCTGGGAGCATATATGGTGCACTGCATGGTACGGTCTCCCAGTACCAAAATGGATAACCCCGCAAAGGACTCTATGTGGATGCCCCTCCTCTCCACCATCTGGACATATATTAAATTGTGAGTAGCTCCATTGTGCTAATACTGAGACATGATTCCCCTGCATCATGCCCCTAATCCTTAAAGTGAGATACTTTGACACTCCCCAAAGTGAAGCGATGACCCCTGCCGCTGGAAAAAAGGGATCTCCCCCTGGTGGGGGTGGTGGACCTCTACCTCCTCCTCCATCCAAAGGTGGCCCATCATCTCCAACATCAATCCCCTACTCCACATCATCATCTGACTCGTTGTCAGAAAATACCTCTATGAAGTCGGCCTTTCCCTTGGTACATCGATGTCCTGGTGCCCATGGCTCCCAGAAAGTGAAGCACAAATTCCTTTAGCAAATTTCCTTCCTAGATTCATCATCCAGCTATCCTTGTCCCTGGGTGTCTCTCTGTGGTGGAGCCCAAGTTTCTCTCCCCCTTTGCTGAAATACAGGTCTGGGTGGTATGTATGTTTTGGTTCTGCGTAGAGCATCCTGCAAGTCATGGGCTCTACCAACTACATCCTAAAAAGTGGTGGGCCTGTTGGACCTCACCAATCCCCTTAGCAGCTCTGCTAGCCCCTACAAAAATATGAATACCCTCTTGGCCTTTGAGAAATCTGGCACCATCACTGATAATCTTAGAAACTCTGAGATACATGCCTTAGCACTCCCACTCTACTTGAGTCATTTCAAACTCTCCAAATTGTTTCTCTCGGTCTCTCCTCTAAAAATTATCTAGTACCCTTTGGGTGAAATCCTCATAGTTCATAACTCCCGCATGTCCCATTGTGGTCAACCCATGGAACTACCAATCATTGGATTCCCCCTCTAAGTGTAATGTGGAAATTTTTATTGCCTCCAACTATGTCATTTGGTTGATCTAGAAGTAGACATCTAATTTCTCAACCCATGCTCTGGTTAAGCTCTTAGGCAAGCCATAAAGAGTCAGGAGGAACAATATCCCCACCATGCACTATAAATCGGTGCCATGTGTGTATCTTCCTCCATTTTCTCCCTTGCTCCTATTATTTCCCTTGAGTTGGAAAAATTCCTTGAAAGGGATGGCTTCTCCAAAATTAGGTCCATATGACTTATCCACAAAATAGTCCCCCATGGGCATCTCCTCCTGCCCCTGCAACCCTCTAACACCTGATGCTAAAATTTTAGGTATGGTTGACCTCAGTGATGTGCTATAAATAAAGGATGCACGAGGTGGATTTGTTTCCTGGTGGTGCGAAGTACCTGAGCCTTCCCTCATATGAGTTTCTCCCTGAATCCTTTTTCCCTTGTTGTTGTTGGAGTTTTGTTGCCTCAGTTTATTAATTCACCTAGACAAATCATTAATGGCCTTCAAAATATGTTTGGAAAACTCCTCTTTTTTACTCACCCTATCTCCCCCGTTGTCCCCCATGTCTGGCCTCTCAACCTCTGACTCAACGGTTTCTAAATCAGGAGTGATTTATAGCTTCCTTTCTCTGCTTCTATACCTTTGCCTCTTGTAGGTGACGTTTTTCTTATTCTCTGGTGTCGTAGACTACTAGATGCTCCCATAGGCTAAGCCAAGACTATGAGCTCTGATACCACTGTAATATCCCTAGGGAAAATTAACAACAGTATACAAAGCATGCATAGTAAAACACACGCACAAATTGGACACAATATTAAACACCCAAAAATACTCCAAAATTTGTGTAGAGATGAGCCGTTTTATTATGATGAATAAGGGGTAAAATGTGATATTGGAAAGTATGCACCTCGGCTTGCCCAAGGTAATCTAACAAATGCTATATGATGAAATAAACTGCTCAATCCACTAGGAACTATCCCCCACAAAATTCCTGCGTTGGCCCAGAAAACTACACCGACAATTGTAAGAAATGGTTGTTGTATCCTCCTCCTTTGCTCATAAAATTTCTGGAAATTAACCCTGTGTTGACGGTGCTAGACCCACCAACATTCACGGTATCTCCCAGATATTAATTTCCAATTATACCTCAGACAGTTTGGTGTATGAATCCCATCTAGAATAAAGGCATGGTTTCTGAATTCTTAAAGATCTGCCTTGGTTATAGTTGTCAACAGGAGAGGTGAGTGTAGATGTACTTTCGCAAAGAAAGGGGTGTGTGCCTGGTGAGTGTTCAGTTGTAATTGTGTCAAGGTTCTTCTACTGCGGGGGAATATAAATGAGTGTGTCTCTAAGAGAGGTAATAGTACCACCCCAGAAGTGACACGCTTGAACCTAAAGGGTCCGTCTAACATCTAGCGGAATAGTCCACAAGGACGGGACAACAATAGAAACCATTATAGCACATTCTCAATGAGATAAGTACCAAAATCATCGAAATAGTTCAACTATCTTAGCACATATGAAAGTAAACATGAAATAGAAACATACACATAATAGTCTTACAAACATTCATAATCCATGCATGAAAAATGTGTTCGCCTTGAAGGCTTCTATTATTAAGTAAAAGTTACAAGACACATATATATAATTAACATCATTAGCTCTTGTAGTGCAGCATTGGATCCACTCCTCGCTCCACAAAAGAACTAGTTTATCTCTCTAATGCTTTGCTAGTGGAGCCAAGGTGAAAAGTCCTTTTCTCATACAATGAGGGAGTATATATAACCAAGGGGTGATGCCTCCTCCTTGTGACTCTTTTACTACCCTCATGATTGTTTGACTTCCTATGAGTTTTCAACTTACATGACTCTTCATATCCCATGTCTTTCCTTTTCACTTCCACTTTACAATACATTTTGAATACAATATACATGATCCACAATAATGATGTGGCATATGACCACTCATGACATGACATGACATGACACTGCTAACATGGACTTATTGATGATGTGGAAATTTCAGGAAACTGTTGTTGTTGAGTGTTGGATATCTTCTTGAAGACACTTTTATTTTCACCTTTGCATGGCTTGTTGATAAAGAGTCTTCAATGATCTCAAGTCTTTGGTAATGGTCGCAAACTAGTGTCCCTTTACTTTCTCTTGATCGATCAACATGTGAGTTTAGATGCAAGAGTGTACTTGAGCATTCTTCCCTCCTTATTCTTTGTCTTCATCATCTTTCCATGGCATGATAGGGTACCTTTTCCTGCAATTCACTCATGATGATATGACATCAATCTAAAAAAAATTAACCTAAGATGGTGCATTTTGATCCATGAACTGAGCCCATAAAAAGTGATAGGATGGGAAGAGGGACTCAGTGACTATGCAGTTGCATAGTTCAGGCAAGCAAGGGGAAGCCCTGAGCCTTGAGATTGTGTAATGTGCAGTTTAGGTTGAGTTGAGGAGAAATACTACGCATTTTTAGGAGCTAGTGGGACAGGCTGAAGGGATGGGCACTAGGAGAGATTATTGCATAGTTCTAGTGGATAAGGAAGGTCAAGCTAATGCAAATTTCAAGTGCTCAAGGATTGACCTTGAGGCTTGAGTTTGTGAAGTGCGCATTTTAATTCAGGCTGGGAGGCATGAATGTGCAATTCTAGAGTTCAACACTTGATCTTGGGCACAAAAATTTCACAATGAGTTAGTCCTTATGGGAAGGAACTGTGCACTACACGGTGCCAAGCAACAAGGTTATAGCAAGAGGGCTGAGACTGCATAGTGCACAACTTAGGGGAGGTTGGGTGAAGCTAGGTTTCTTGGTTGGGAGGTTTTTTTCCGAAAATGGCTATGTGGGATTAGTGAGATTAGTGTGAACTGTGATAAAATTTGACTGTGATCACATACTTAGAGTAATTTGAAGACTCGTCAACATAGATCATCCATATCACATGAACGAATAATTTCCCTCTATGCGACAACTTTATGACTAGTTATGACAAGTGTGACACCAAATATACACTTTGTGATGACCATGAAGACACTTGTGCGATAATGCTAAAAAATTTGAAAATGAGTGTGACAGACACTTTCAAGGTTAGATCAACTCATTTTCACAAATATGGCCTCTTGAAACCACCGGAATAGGCTTATATACATGATGCAACATCCTACATGTCAAAAGACAACACTTTTACCAACTTGCAAAAGGTAACACAACACTCTCAGAAAACAAATGAAATGTGTTTCAAATTTTGCGAGAACAAGACCAAGGAAGGCTCTGAAATTGGGTATAGGCCAAAATTTTGGAGGGTGTTGTAGCAAATAAAACACCCCGGTCTCTCCACCAATAACCTATAAAGGGTTTGGCCAAATTTTGACCTTTGAAAGTCGGCCGAACTTCCACCCACTCCTCCAATTGTTGGGTATTTCGACCCACTTGAAAATATCCCTGCTAATGGTCCCAAAAATGGTTGTAACACTCAACAATTTCATCTCCGGAATTCCCCCACAAGTTCCATCCCTCAACCTTATCCCTCCAAGATCCCATGTGTGGCTCAAAGGCACCACTGTGCAGGCCCACTCAGTCCCTAGTGATGGTTGCTTGGCACGGCAATCTCCCACAAAATTGAGCCCTAGAAACACTCCCAATATTCAGCAAATGATAGCCCCAGACTATCCCTGAAATCCCAAAAAATCCTCGACTTCACAACCAGCTCCTCTAAATGCAACATATTCCCTTTTCCCTGCATCCCAGTTGTTGAACCAAATCCACGAATTGACTTGGAAATCTGATGAAAAACACCTCCTTGGGCTGGCACTCGAGTCCACCGAAGGTAGGGTGAGATTATCGCTTGAAAATCTCATGTGATCAACAGAAAATGCAAACTTGGCTCTCAGCTCAAGTGTTCTAGTCAAGGGTGAATGTTCAAATGATCAAAATATCCGCAAATAATGAGTTGTCCCCCTCCTTTAATCATTTGGCCTCCAATTCCCCATGTGGGACCCATCCATCAATTTTCACTCTCTCTTTCTCTCCATGAGATCGTACTAGAAAAATGGGAGTGTATTCCTCTTGGGGGTGGCCCCCACCATCCTCTAAGAATTCGATTTTCTCCTTTTCTCCTAAGTTGGGCCCTTGATTTAGCTCAAAACTTCAATTGGAGTCCCACAACCCACATTTCCTAAGTAGTAACCCAAAATTTTAAAAAATTGACAAAATTGATATTTCCCTTAAAGATATTGCTATGTGGGAATATCACACCCCCTAATTCCTTATTAGGGATATGGGGTGTAATTTGATCCAACCTTCAAATTTTATTATGAAGATGGGATTATCAAAAATCATTTGTTCTCCATCTCCTCAAACCACAACTTTAATACCACCATCTTCTTCTACTTATCAAGATCCTTCCAATGATATCTTGTCCTTATGATGAACCACACTAGTTGGTTTGAAATGCGTCGAATAAAATCTATGGATGTGATTATGGCTGAAATATTTCCTAGCACTGATATACATCTCATCTAATTTTGAGCTTCGAACACAAAGTTATGCCCATTTTAAGACTTACCCCATTAAGGGCCACATCAACATTCATACTTGCCCATGTGGCTCACACATGGTAGCCCATGGCCATATGTCTCCCTCGCACTCATCCACATCCCTAGCCAACAAGTTTTACTAGACCCCACCATATCAATAATTTCCCATGAATGTTCCTTATCTAATTTTATGGGGGGTTTTGTATGTGATATTCCAATATAGACAATATAATTGTACCCTCCTATATGTCGATATGACATATCCTTTGTTACTCGAGTATAGATGACAAGCTGATATAGCCAATATCCCCCACATGGAATATCGAGGTATTGGGACTTTGGCGAATCTCCTATAATAACAAAACTCCACCATTCTTGATATGTCAATGGACCAAAGGCCAACTCATCATTCCACCTCATTTCTATAACATCCAATCATAGTTTGACATGTGGTAGATGATGATGTTTTCTATACCACATGGGACTGCTAACATGTGCCATGTCTCACCTGCATGCCAAAAATATTGGATATGAGTGACATGTGTCCTCCACCAGGCACTTCCACATCATCGGTCCTTACATCATGTTGACATCATATTTTAAAATGTTGTTATATTCTAATATATGAGGTCATTGGTTAATGTGCCCAGTAAACAAATATTTTTCCATCGAGCGTGGGTCCATTTACCAGAGTTGTTCCATACTGAGTAACTCCAAAAGGAATTCCCTCTAATTCTTTCTAGGCCTTTTATCATGATAAGCTCCCTTGTGACTAGCTCTGGGTCATAGAACTTGAGTCAACCATGTAACCAAGGGATAAATCCAAGGCATTGAAACCCCAAATTTCCAATCACAAGATGGGATAAGGATCTCCAGCCCCAAACACAAGAATCAAAACAAAAAAAAATCTCTCTCCCAAACCAGAGGCCTCACAACTAATTTGCAACCTAAACTAGTATACATTGTGGCTATTTTAAACCTTTACCTATCCCCAAATAGCTCGAGCCTTATATAATGGGATATTTCATGCTTCCATAAAATTTTATGGGAATACTATTCGCTTAAGCCACCCCTTTTGAAATCAATGATTCTACACATGTTTATGTCTTCCACATCATTCAAAAAGACCTGCTCATCATCCAAGTTGGTCTGGAGCTTCTCTAGTCTATCTAAGAACCGACCATGGTCACTAGCCATGGCTGGAAGTATAATTCCTTCAATCCCATGCCGAAGGATTCAATTTATTCATGTCCATAACATGAAAGGCATGAACATAAGTATATTAAAGATTGAACATGAGGCATATAAGCATTATAAAACCATTTTAACCAAATATACTATTTCACATCATAAATAAACACTATACAAACCATATTTCTCATTGAGTAGACAAGCACATAAACATAATACATTGTAGCACCAATCGTTTCTTTCTCATTAACATAGTTTACATTATAGAGATGAAGACAAAAAAAGTACTTATCTCATTGACATCTCATGATGCCTATAACTGATGAAGGGTGAGCCACGTTCCACCCCATCGTAGGCTTAGTTGCATTGCTTTTATTCTTGTAGTTAGCCACCCTAAGAAAGACCAAGAAGCCATGAGGAAATTCTACTCGGAATTATAGGGTGAAGTCACGATGGCCATTCTCCTTCATCAAGTTAATTCATCATTTTTTTTTAATATTACACCAAGAACAAAGTTACTGACTAGATATTATGGGTGATTTCTCATATTCTCTACACAACAAGCACCCCAAGGTCAACATTTCCTAGGTTACTAGTTGTGTAAGGATGAAGGCCACTCTCCTTCATCCATTCATAAGTCATGACAGAGTCTTAAAACCTGTAGAGCTAGGGATTGTTCTCATTCATAGGGTGGCTACTATGAGGCCTATACATGATGAGGATATCCATTCACTCAGCCAAGATTTCCTTGGTATCTCTCTTTTATGCCTCAATGCATAACACCAAAAAAAATTCAACAATCCATTCAACACTTTGGCTCGGGCTAAGGATTCACTCATTAATCTCACTCACAGACATCTTGTGGGAAGAATTCATGCACGAGTTATTTCTTCTCATTCCCATAACAACCCTTCTCTTGTCTCTTGTTTCTCTACCCCCCCATGATATGCTCCGCTTTTCTCTCCTCTTCTTTCTCTTATGGTCTACGCCTCTCTTTCCTCCTGCACGAGTACTTCTCCCTACACTTTCTCTTTTTTGTTTTCTATGTATTTTATTGTCTTTCACGATCAAATTCCCTGGGTTTCTTCTCTTGATAGGATTAAATTTTAGGTATACCCATTCTTTTCATTGATACTATGTCCATACCCTTGAGCATTCATGGTACTAACACCCCATTCTTCTTGTAATTTCTAGAAATTATTGCTACACATTCCCATTAGATGTTTTCTTGGGAATGGTTGATAATCTTGGGCCTTGTGAACATTTTCCTTAACTAGTAATCCATTGGCAACTATTAACCTCCAATTCCCCTTTGTTGGATTCCCTCTCCTCATGGCCTCACATGGTTTGTATCATATCAAGGCTTCACCACTTCATCAAATAGTATTTACATGTGCATACAATGACCAATAACATAATCGAGTAAAATTATAGTATCAATGGGTTAAGTTTTGGGGATTTTATAATCTCCTCCCCCTTAAAGGAACATTGTCCTTGGTGTTCACACACCTTTAGATGTTAGTTTCAGCAACATTGCACTATTTCAACTGCTTTTTTTTTAATTGTAGTTCATGGACTCTTATCTTTTAGCTGCACCAACATCCTTTCTCCTTCATATCAACATAATTATTAATTTTATTTGTCCTCTCCATTGCTTTAAAAATGGTATTTTATTCACATTTTTTTCACTTTCAAACCTTTGAAATTCCTACAACGCTTGTTAGCAAACAAGTGTGTCAAAAAAATTTTAAGCATAAGCATTTGGTTGATTTCTTATAGATATGAATACAAATATTTGTTTAACCAAAATACTTATCTATATAATTATCCTTTTCTTCATAAAGTTTCCATAGCTAACATGTTTAACTCACTGCTTGCAATCAAACATACCCAATCACACCCATAAATTGTTGAATGTGTGACAAGTGTCCTCTTTCATAGTAGCTACTCACCATTTTGGTTTCTAGGTAATACCTTTCCTTGGATGGCCTACTTAACCAAGGTTTTTCTATATAGGAATATTGAAAAGACTACTAGAGCCTTATAACTAAGGCATTTTGTTGGCTTGCTCCAATTTTTTTGTTCAGGAAATTCCCTTTGTCAGACAATCTACCTGACCAAGATTCTCTTGTCTTAGGGTCCACCATCACTTCAGTGGTCTTGTTCCTAGGCTCTCTACTTCTCAACCTTGAGTTGTTCCCATCAGGGAATTCACTATATCCCTATAAAGGGGAATTACATGGAAGAATTATAAGCCTTCCGATTTTCCACCCTATTTTAAAATTGTTGGGTTGTTTATTGGGTAAACTAACAAAAGTATTTTATTATCAATCTGGGCTTGTAGAACTTAAAATCATCTCCAAGATATATGGGTTTCAGCTATAGTCAAGTTTAGAAGATGAATTATTAATAATAAATGAAATTCATATTACAGCTATAAATCTTTAACTAAATAATTTATAATTCAATTATGTAATAAGCAACAAAAGAATCTCCTAACTTAGGAGAACTTGTTTATCCTTCTCTACAAAACTACTTCATGAATCAAAAACCAAAAACCACTAATGAAGAATAGATCAAGATGCATGAAATAATAACTGAAGAGGCTCCTAACTAAGGAAATCTTGGTTTTCCTTCATAACATATTCATTCATCATTAATACCATTGTTAGAAAATAGGAACTTCAGAAAATCATTTAAAAGCAGGAAAGATGAATTCTAGCTCTAGCTCTTGATTAGATAGAAGGAATTTTTAACGTAAACATTGGATTTCCCCTTCATATTCAGAATAGAAATTAGAATTAGATTCATCATCAATCATAAAACATTATCATACATCTAATTAACAAATTAAGCATAAAACAAAACTAGTTCATGAAATTGCAACTAAAATAACCAGAAAGTGCAATTAGCTCGGTGTGGGGGCCCTCCACCCTTGCCTCACACACTATGAGTAATTTCAGCTACTGAAACTCAGTCAATAATTCACCATATATAATGTCAGCAAAGTAAATAGAACAGGTCTTTCAATTAGCTCCCAAAGTTTCAGAAATATCAAAGTTAAGTTACACAAATTCTACATATGAATGCCTTCAATGTCTTAGGCTTAAATAGATAAAATATGAAAAAAAATCATCTAAAATGTCTCCTATATCCATGGCTATCCTTATACTATCTATTCAGGTCGATCTCATCCATCTAATCTCTCAAAATCTGGAAAATCCCATAAAATACTAGTTTTGACCTATTTCCTAGGGATTTCCATAAAAACAGGCCCTGTTTGACCGCCTTTGACCGGGCTTGTTTAAGCTCGGTTTGACTGAACCAATAGGTGTACATCCAATATTAGTTACCAATATTTCTAGGAATGTATCCATCTCAAGCTCAAGTGTCCTACAAATATGACATCCATGAAGCCATTACGGGAATTTCTGGTCTGGTCCAAAAATTCAATTAAAATTCAATTTTTATAAAAACTTTTAAAAATTGAAAAACTTAATTTTAATACCTGGATATGCATTAATTGGAAAAAATAGAGTGATTATGATGGTATATGGATGGATAGCATGGTAATAAAGTGTATTTTCTTAAACAAAATTGGATAAAAAACGAGGGCCAACAAAAACCATCATCTTTTCTCCCTGGATAGATACATCAACTCACCTTTATCACATGCATACAGTTCCCATGAGATTTATCATAAAGGTTTCAATCAATTTTTTTTTTCCAAACTTAATTCACATAAAAGTAAATTCTCACAACTAGAACACTCTTTTTCTAATGTTTATCTCTTTTTAGGTTAAAATATTCCCATACTTCTTTAAGGGCTTACATTTCATGCCATACCTATGTCATTCTACCAAAAATTTGCATTTTCACACTTAGATGCAATGTTAGTTTCTCCGACATAACATCCTTTTTGTATATTATTTATAGTAGTTATTGAATTGGTTTCAAAACAATCACATAGCCAGTCATTAATTCATGTTCCATTCCTCACTGAGCAAATAAAAAGGGAAAATGATTACACTACATAATTTATTCAATATCATGTTGTCGCCCTTTCAAAAAACCCATGACACTCATACTTTTCATGCCAATAATTCATATTAACTCAAGGTCAAGAGTTTTTTTATCACTCTCTCCTTTATACACAATATTTAAGATTCCATATTTCAAATTTTGATTCAAGGCCTATTAACACAAGAAAAAATGGTCACTCATGGTTGATACAACACAACAGTGATCCCTTCACTAACCTCGTAGTCCCTCAATGCCTCTTCTTCTTTCATTGCTTTGAGTTCCTTAGTCAAACCAACATTTCAAAACTTCTTTAAGTCACCTAATTAAGTTAAAGGCTTCTTCATCAACTTCCTTAGTCAAATAAGGTTAAATCACAATCTCACTCAAGCTATTGTGACTCAATGGGTTCTCAACCATCACCCTTTTCAGAGTCACACTAACAACCTCACAAGCTTCATAATTTTCACGAGCCCACATTCTTCATTACATAATCATTTATTTCTTTTAAACGATGAATATACTACTCACTTATCTAAATAATATCCATCGAGACAACTCATATGGATTTCTAAATTTATTTTATCAAATCTTATGTGCATTGGAATTTCTTTGCCTTAACCATGCCCTTTTTTATCATTTACAACTCATGTGAATTCATTCATATATTTAAAGGCACAACTTAACCATGAAATAATTCTTACCCATTTCTTCAAATTACCTATTGTTATAGTATGGTCGATTTCCATACTTTCATGGTTGTCATTACTATGCATGTTCAATTGGAAATAATTCAAGGCTCTTTTGATGGTTGGAGGAACTGCCTTGCCTCAAGTCCAATTTCGAATAAGAGATAATTTAATATGAAATTCCTAAGAATATGCATATATTCTTGATGCACAATATCATTCACACATTGGTTGCTAGTTAAGTTAATTCCACATGAGTGCTTCAACACTTTAATCATTGACCAATTTATTCTATTGACATGTATAATCATTCAGTAATAAATTAGCACGCATCAACAATAAATCAACATGATCAAGCTCAAGGTACTTCAGCCTTTGGCCTCTTTCAAAATAAAGGCATAATAACCAAACTTCTTCTTATAACAAGTCATGGATCTCTCCCCCTTGCACTCCTGTGCATACAACTTGTTTCAATCTTGGGTATACTAAGGCCATTATCCTTTTGACATCACTTGTGGAAACATTATTAGGCCTTTATAATTTTCTACATTCAAATACTTTTTACTTTCAACAAAATATATATAAACATAAAGTCAAGGATTCTCTATTTTTATTTTTCTTTGCGCAAATCAAATTCCATAACACTCTGCTCTATTTCCCTTGAGTAGTTACTTTCAACCAAAATGGTCATGTCCTAATGGGGTGGTCTTGTCTAATCATAATAATCCTTTTTAGATGCAAATTCATAAACATGCATTTAAATTATACATTCAAAAGATGTATAAATCATTCACATAATATTGTGCACATTTTCATACTTATGCACTAATAAGATCTTTCTTATTATTCATATATATTCATGAAATGTGAAAACAACCTACGTTATGATAACTTACATTGATTCAATGACATGTCTCATACGTAAAACATGTTTTCCTCTTTCATATGACAACAACCAATTAATTTTGAGATTCATTTGTTTCCACGTTGTTGTCGTTGAAACAACACCCTCCAAAAATTTCAAAACATTCAAATTTTGAAGCCTACTTCACTATCATATCTAGTGTCACTTTGGTCATCAAATTTCGTTTAAGGTCATTCCATGCATTTCAATTGTTCTTGGTCATCCTTATGTGTCGTTGCATTGATTGTAACATATTTAGTGCATATTGTTGAGTCTCCAAAATGTCATTAATTTCACCTTCATTTATTTCACTTTGCTTTAGAATTTTCCATATTTTGCAGCTCCATAAACATGCACTAAGACAATATTCATAATTAATATGGGTTTAGACACATTATTTTCCAATAAATTTATTTTGGTATTTTTAATGAATTTATTGTTAAATATTATAAATATAACATGTACTCACTTATATATAAAATTTGGACATACTTTTCAAGCTCACAAACCTAGAGTTTGACAATTTAACGACAAGTAATTTAACTAACAATTAAATTACTCAACACATATCATGGTCGAAACGCCTTTGCTATTTTAAAACGACACTTTTGGGTCGCAATCATGGACACTTTGTTCATTGTACTTGGGGAATGTATGTAAAGTGGAATTTTGATGTATATTTAACATTTTTCGACCTTGTCTAAGTTTTATCGATGAGTTGGTATGTGTTGCACGTGATTTTATGTCTAAACTCACTATGTTCTTCCCTTGTCCCATCTTCCAGACTTGGACAAATTTTGATTGCAAATTGGACCCATTGAGGCAAGAAGCGCATGGGTGTATTCTAAAGCCTCGATTGAGAACCCTTCATTATTCAAAATGTGCCATGCACCCTCCAAGAGTGCATAGTGCACTCCTCAAGCATCATTCCCCTTCCTTGTTCCAAATTGCACCATTTGAAAAAACAATCCTTCCTTTTAGTACACTCCTTCGACTCAAATAAGTGCACCCTCCTTGAGCACATGATTGCACATCGAAGACCCAGAGCTCAACCCTTCAACCTTTACCAATACTCCCTATGCCCTCCTTGCCCTTTGAGTGCATGAGCGCACTATGAAGCTCTTAAGCTTCACCCTTCATCATTTGAAAATGTGCCATGCACTCTCCTTTTCCTTATTAAGCGCATGAGCGCACCTTGAAGACCTGAAGCCTCTTCGTTCAACCTTCAGCTCTACGCCATGCACCCTCTTTGTCTCCCTTGAGTGTGTTACACCATTTTTTGGTCATCTAACTTATTATCATTAGATGGACCCAAGTACACCATGTAAGACCAGTTTTACCCTAAGTAAAACAGCTTTCACTATGTTAAAACAGGAAACCCCAAAAGGAAATATTAAACAAACCCATATTTGTTTGATTTTCCTCATGGAATAATTAATTAAACCATAATTTAATTATTATTCCCAGTCATGTTTAACCCAAAACAAAGAAATTAATTAGATAAACCTTTATTTATCTTATTATTTTCTAGGAATAATTATTTAAACCTTATTTAGATAATATTCCTTGTTAAATATGACCAAATCACCCACAAATAATTAAATAAATCATTATTTATTTAATTATCTTTCAACCACTTCCTTAAATAATTAAATAAATCATTATTTATTTGATTATCTTCTAACCGTTTCCTTAAAAAGATAAATAAATCATTTATTTATTTATTTTTGACAAATTAAGGGATTTGACCCAAGTCAAATACCTTTTCCCTCCAACAAATATAATAAAATATTCCATAAAAGTGGATCTAGATCTGGTTAACCCATGCACCAAGATCTAGAATGACCCAATATTTTGTTATAAATAGGAGGGTTTTTCCTACCATTCTTCACCTTTTGTTGCCTATTAGATCACTCTTGATCTATACACTTGGTCACCATTTTCTGCCATTTTGCTCCCTTTGAGCTCTACTCTTTGCATTGGGTTTTCTACATCAACTAGAGAGAAGAATCTTAGATCTGAAGTGCTCAGGACTTCCAAGAACCCATCCCACTGAGGGAAATTGGATACTCCTTCTGGTTTTCCTCACAGGTGCCCCATTTAATACAAAATTCTTTCAAAAATTGTTCTTGTCTTGTTTATTGGTATATGGAGCAAACCCTTATTTTTATTGCTTAATGTCTTTCCATACATAGATATGGTGTTTTGCAGCTATTTTCTTGTCTAACTAATCGCAGATCTGAAGATATTGGCAGCCACTTTTGTTGTTAGGGCTATTAGTTATGCGTAGCTAAAGTGGTCCTTTTTCGTACACTTTGACAAAGGATTCATACTAACAAATGGCGACTCCACACGGGTTTTAAATTACGACCGCTGTCGTTTTTCATATTCCTGCATATCCAGCTACTTCAGACCCTAGGGCTTCTTTTCAGCTGTTTAGTTTTCCTATTTTTATGTTTTTTTTCTCACATAAAACCTAAAACATTAAAATTTCTAACTTCCGTGTGTTTCTGGCCCTATTGCGCAGGTAAGCGACACCGGCGCGGCGAGACGAGCAGCACAGAAATGCGCCGCCCAGAGACAGGGAACGAGGGGGTCGCACTTTTCAGCCCAAAAACTGCGACCTAGCCTCCAGGTCGCACTTTTCATTTGTTTCTGTGACTGCCCGAAATCGGGTGAAGCTAGACACTGCCATTTTTTTTAATGATTTTTGCCGCAATTTTTACGGGTTTCTGCGACTTACGTCGGGGTCCTCCGACCTCTGGTCCTTTGTTTTTGACGAGTTACGATCTGTTTTACTCATCTAAGTGGGAACCTAGCCCCCTAGGGCTTTAGTACCCTCCACTTTTTGTGGAAGAGTTTTAAGTTATTTAGTAAATCTGTTTTTCAGAGCTTCAGCCTCCTTTTCCAGATCTGTTACCTCCCTTTCAGATCCTTTGAAATCAGCCTTTCTTCCTTTCAAATCACCTCCCGTCGTTTTGTTTGGACCTCCTTTGAAGGCCTCCGCCTTGCCCCCTCCGGATTTTGCTAATTTCCTCCCTTTTTCCAGCCACCTTGCCTCTGTCTCTTGGCTGTGATCTGCACCTCTTTTCAGCAGCTTTATCCTTTAGATCCCTGTCCCTTTTGACCTTAGATCTATTGGCCTCTTTTCCGTGTGTTTTACATAGTTTTTTCCCTTTCTTTTCAGAATAGTTTTGAGAGACCCACCTTCTTGGGTTAGATAGATGCACAAGTAGCTGTTATTTTTCTGTTATTTCAGCATTATATTCTGTTCTCTGTAGGTTTATTTTCAGCTACGCAACACACTTTTTTCTTGCTCTCAAAATGGAAAGGGTTTAAAAATTAAAATTAACGCACGCCACACACTGACCCTAAGCGAAGAAGCGCCTGGTTAACACTGCCTGGGAAAGACTCTAAAATCAATTGTCACTGCACCTTATCTGCCCTTGACCTTATTTGATTCTGTCCCTTTCTGCCCCTGTCGGTTTCCTTCTTCCTGTCATCATTGCGCCCCCAAGGCGCCTTTCCCGGAGACTTCTTGGCCTTCATCCTCAGTTTTCGGTCGATCGACCTGCTCCGCCCCGCCGTCGTCGAGCCAGTCCACCTTCGAGTCCGCACTCTGACTCCTCTCCTGATTCATCGGGTCCTCCTTCTCCTCCCGGTTCTCCCCCTGTCACCTTCACTATGTCTGGTCCAGGGCCTAACGCTAGCGGTTCTCCCGGCCCTAATGCCAGCCCTACTACTAGCGGAACCGCCACAGGAACTACCCCGGCCACCCCTGTGCTGCCGTACATTGCAGGCCTCAGCCTCCCCGATTTCCATCAGTTGATCAATGACCCCATTCACCACAATGCTAATTGGCTTGCTATGCCAACCAAGCTCCCCTCCGACATCCCTAAGTTTGAGGGCCTTAATGGCGAAGATCCAACCAATCATGTCCAATCTTTCCACATGTGGTGTTCCTCCAATTCCATTACCGATGACTCCATCCGTCTTCGTTTGTTCCAACGCACGCTTACTGGCTAAGCTTCTAAATGGTATGTCGAACAAGCCACCTCTACCCATACCATCTTTGAGACTCTTGCCCAAGCCTTTTTGTCGTACTTCCAGCTCCCTCTCCGATACGATACCGGCACGGAGCTCTTGAATTCCTTCAAGCAATCCTCTTCAACACGCCTTTCTGCCCATGTTCAGGAATGGCGAAGAAGACGGAGCTTATGTCGAGCCCCTCCCTTCGAAGATCGGGTTTACATGGACTGGTTCCTTCGCACCCTTCAGCTCTCCCCGCCCGGCAAAAGATGTTGCACTCTCATTTTCCTCAAGTTGGAAGAGACGCCCTCAGCGAAAAATGGCAGCAAATATGACTGATCTCGCTCAATCGGTTATGTTTATACCGTTCTTCCTGACCTCCCCAGGCCCGGTGGCGCTAACGCCCCGGGGGCATCTCATTCCGCCGACGGTATCGTTGGAACCCTTTCCCATCCATACGCTCAACCTCCTATGGGCTATGGTCCCCCTCAGGGAGGGGCCAGCTCCTCCAACACTCTCCCCCCTCCCGGTAGCATGTATCCAGGATACGGCATGCCTCCTTTTTTTGCCCAACCTCCTACTTACCTCAATGTTGCCCAACCTACCCATTACCCTTATCCGCAGCCTGGTGTGCCAGCTCCTCCAGCATATGCGTTTCCTCCTCCCTTGCCTCCTCAACCCCAGCACCAGCACCTACAGCCCCCTCCCGGGCAAGTATTTGCACAGCAGGGCGCGACCAATCCCCCTTCTTCTCAAAGAAGGCGAAGAGGAAATCCAAACCAATCTGCCCCCGGTACCCGTGGACCCAATCCTGGTGTGGACCCTAGCACTGCCAACCAGCAACAGGGCACTCAGCCCAAGCCGGACAGGCCGCTTCGCACAAGCAAGCCTTGTTCGTGTTGCGGTGTTTATGGTCATTACACCCACGATTGTCCCTTATTACCCCAGATGCGGCAGATGTGGGAGTCTCAAGCCACATTGCGGGGACAGCACGCCTCCCCTCATGCTCCTCTTAATGTGGCCACTACTCAGCCAGCTGTGTTTACTGATCCTTTCCCTCAGCAAGGATTCGTGGCTACCCAACCGCCCGACAGCTAGGTAGCCACCCCCCCTTCACTTTCTGGTTCCTCTGATTACCAGATCTTTATGATGCACTCCGATCCTAACCCGTCCGTCGATCTTCACCTTCAAACTCGGTCTCACCAGTACCCCAAGCCTCCTGCTCAGTCTGCTCCCGAGCCTCCTTCTTCAGGTTCTCCAGAGCCTCTTTCGTCACCCAGTGGCCCCTTACATATCCCTCAACCAAAAGTTGAGGTTCATACCAAGATACCTAAGGGCCCACTACGTCTAAACGTTGCTCCCAGTCGAGCTGCCCATTCGTATAGCATAGTAGATGATTTGGCGCAATCTCCTGCCGCCATTTCCACACTGGAGCTCCTCCAGTCATGCCCTTCCCAAAAGAAGGCTCTACTACCTGTCGTGGGCGCTGTAGATCCTGCTGATGACCAAATGATTGTTTTCGACGCCACTCAATCGGACCATCCTCCTCTCCCTCCTTCCGTCGCCTTCCAAATCCCAGTCAAAATCCGGAACGCCAACGTGTCCCAATGTATCACTGATGAGGGGGCATCCACATGCGTGATGTCCGCTTCGGTTTGGAAGCAACTCGGATCTCTTGAACTGGCCCCTTCCACGATCACCCTTCGAGCGTGGGACGGTCATGCCTCCCAGCCCATTGGCCTGTTTCGTAATTGTCCTATCACCCTCGCCGGTAAGACTGTTTGCGTTGACGTCGAAGTCATCAACGCCCCGCTAGATTACAACATTCTATTGGGGCGAAGCTACACCTATGCTATGTCTACTGTCCCATCCGCGGTCTTTCGCAAGATTTCTTTCCCCCATAATGGAAAGATAGTCACCATTGACCAGTTGACATATCATGAGCCAAAATCTCAGACCTCTCCTGAGACGACTATCTCTTCTGTAGCCAACAAGCAAACCGTTGATTCTTTGACTAGTGTCTCCCCCGGCGTTTACAAAGATTCCTCCCTGCTTGGAACTTTCCCTAACCTTCCCCCCCCTCCTGTCACTGATCCCAGCTCATCGAATGTTTGCATGATGCAATCGTCTCAGGCTGCCTGTAAGCGACGTGCCTCGGCTAGTCAGCAACCTCCTCCTCGCCCTCCGCAACCCGCTCCTAGCCATTCATCTCAGCCAGCCGGACCTCCTCCTTTTGGCCCTACCCCTACAGCTGGTATCCCTGAACCCCTTTACCCTCCTGGATCGGTTCCTCCTGGCCTTAACCATCTCGAAGCCGTCCCTCCTGGTCATTACCCTGCTGAGCAGATCCCTTTCCTAGCTCCCCCTCCCGGAGTATATTCTGTCCCCGTCATGGCCACCCTCTCTCTCCCTAACTTGACCTTGGGCATACCGGTCTGGTACCTTGATCCCCCAGCCACCACCCCTCCTGGTCACCCCAAGCCCTATATGGCTTTGACACCGGTTCAACCAGTCCCCCTAGCTTCCTCCGTTGCCTCCGTGCCCCCAGCACCTCCACAGGACCCTTCTCCTGTCGTGCCGGCACCCGGGAAGAAAGGCAAAGCCCGCAAGGGGGCACCCAAAGACAAGATTACCACGACTGACCCGACCCCTCCACCGCCTGCAAAGCCTTGTGCTTTATGTAATGTCACCAGTCATGCCACCCATGCTTGTTCTGAGTTTCCCCGTATTCAGCCCATGGTTAAAGTCGCGTTCCCCGAGTCTACGGTCCCTGAAGCTCCCATTCCTTCTCCGTCCGTAACCAAGAACCCCAAGGCTCTCCGCACCAACAAGCCCTGCGCTTTGTGCGGCGTTCATGGCCATTACTCCCACCATTGTCCTCACCTGACGCACTACCGCGCCTCTTTAGAGGTAATCCGAGAGTATGAAGTTGAACAAAATCAATCCGCCTCTCCTATCCTCGCGCAGTATGCTTCAGGTCAACCTGAGGATTCCCCCGCTCCCATCGACATTCCCCCCCCTGATGTTCAAATGACGGAGTCTATTGTAACCATCCTTTACCTATCTTCCTCTGCGAGACACTCGGAGCCTAGCCCATCTGCATCCTCCCCCGTTGTGTCCCTTGATCACCCTGTTTCTCATCATACCCGAGATCACTCCACTTGTGTCTCTGTTGACCTCCGCAGCCCGAGTCCTCACCATGCTTCCGATAGCCCTCATATACCACCCTGTCTGAGTCTTGGTCATCCTGCCCTTTGCACTCCCTCCTGCGGTTGCCGCCCAATGACTTCTGTACACTCACGCTGCCGTCATTTCCTTTCATCCCCTCATTTGTTGTCTTGTCACACCATTCTGCAGGACCCCCCGTCCACACCCTTTATCGGTTACGCCGATGGTGCAAGTCGCTACTCCAGGAATCTAGCCTCGGCAGGTTGGGCCATCTTCACCCCCTTGCATGCCCTTGTTCTTTCTAACGGGGTATGCATTGGTTCTGCCACCAACAATCAGGCCGAATATGATGTAGTGCGTGGTCTGATAGCTGATGCCCTCTTTCATCGCATCCTCCATCTGCACGTTCGTTTGGATTCCCTGCTTCTTGTAATGCAGCTAAATGGTGTTATCGTGTGCATAACCCTATGTTGTTTAGACGCTATTTACGAGTGAAAATCTTAATACGTGCGTTTGAAACCATAACTTTCAACCATGTACCTTGAGAACAAAATCACTATGTAGATAGTATTGCAAACCATGTTCTAGATTGGCATTTATCACACACATTTCATACAAGGCAATAACATTAAATCAACCATCAAAAAATGATGCATATCCATAATATGTGTCGCAAAACATGTGTTTAGAGTCCATCTACTTTGATACATACGACATGCCCATAGCATGTTACAAACAAAAACCCAAAACTGGGGGCACCACCTGCCCCTACATACATCATAGGGGGCACCACATGCCCCTACCCCTAATCAATATCTGGAGGCTTCCGGGCCAATGGCTCTGCCCCTGCAGCATGTAGATCACGCATAGCCTGACCGTCCATCGCCATGCGCCGCATGACACCTCGCCACTCCGAGGGTAGACCAACACATGGCTCTATGAACTGGTCGTCTAAGTCCTGCCACCCGCGCTCTAATACTCCGGTCAACAACCTTTCGCATCTACGGCGGATGTCCTCCAGCAGGGCGGCTGCATCATCATTCTGCGCCGCTCTCGACCCACTTGGACCTGTAGCTCCAGACGCTGCCGGTCGTCCCATATATCCGGCCGGTTTTACCGGTGCTATATCTGCATACCAAAAGTACATGAATCAGTATCATCAATTACTATTCAAAAACTTTAATATGCCCACACAATAATAGCAATTTTTCACTTACCATCGGGCCCCCAGACTCGACCAGGCGAAAGTGGCAGATCCGGATCTCCACAGTAGCTCATCCCACTATAAGGATAGTTGTCTATGTACAACGACATCTGATCCCAATGGGCAAAAAACTCCGATCGAAACACCCGCCCGACCGCCCCTCCTCCTCCTCTGCACAGTAGCTGTCCCCAACGGTGCATCCTGGGCTCCCTCGGGCCCCCATTTGGAAGCTGTACACGAGGCCTCAAGGTCGGGATCTTCTCAAAGAAGAAGGCGCACAACAAAGTCCCATATGAGCAGTCATGGTTCACCTGCCGCCTGCATAGTGACAACTGTCGCTTTAGCGACACCAACAACATCTGGGCCCACCCATAGTAGGTCCCACCCAACACACTTTCCACTATCATCATCTGCCCCCCAGTGATGTGATGGAACGCCTAGATGCCCAGGATTCGTAGCACAGCTGTGGCCACTGCACGGGTTTCTAGCCTCTCTAGATCCCCGATCAGTATTCGAGTCCCCTTGACTTGGAGACCCGGTCGACAATGGCGCTCCATGAACTCCATGATATGCCGCCCCCGCGGCAACACTGGCTGCGTATTTCCCACCATCCCAAGTGGCGGGAGACCAGTCAGGAAGTACACGTCTTGGACCGTCAGCTCGATCCTGTGCCCCTGCACTACAAAGATCTCCTGATCTGGATCCCAGTAACTGATAATCTGGGCCAGTAACGGTTCCCCTGCTCTCATCAACGGGTTCTCCAAAAACTTGAGAACCCCAAATCTCGCCAAAACACAGCGGACGCCCTGATCCGCCTAGATCTCTGTCCGTAGTGTCCCCAGATCTCTCTCTCTCCAGTTGACCCGTAACTCTGCCATACCTGCACACACACACATCATTTTTGTCAGCATACAGATCGGGAAAACCATAACCGAACACCAAAACCCAACTTCCAGCCATAAAACGGCACCAAAACCCCCTCATCTCCCAGGTCGCAGTTTTCTGCTCTTTTCTGGACCAGGTCGCACTTTTTGCCCTAATACCTGCGTCCTAGGTCGCACTTTTTTCCCCAAAAAGTGCGACCCGGCTGTAAAGATGCAGGAGGGGCTGTTTCTGGGATTTTGGGCCCTAAACTGAAAATGTAAACCATCAAAATGCAAGAGAAAAGTTAGACCTCTTACCTGCAACTGACGGATCGCGATTCCAACAGTCGGTTTGTCCGTTATGGTCACCGCAAGATTTAGGGCCTTCTCTCCTCTCTACATTCACCATAGCAACAATAGCAAATGAGTGATTTTGGAGGGAAAACTTCCTTATTAAAAGAGAACCCATGTTTCTTCTTTCGACTGTTGTGACCACACCATAGCCCCGTTTGACGAACCGTATGCACCGTTGGAAAGCTCTCACCGAACCCTCAAATGGGTATCTGTTAGTTTTTTGAGATCTGACACTCCACCAGGACACATTTTTTCCATGAAGGGTCACTTCACCCCTCCTAAAAATCGAATTTCCTCACTTACGACACTTGTACTTGGGGCACCATCTTGCCCCCTTACTTGTCCTTGTTCGTGTCGATTTTCGTCATGAGTTCCCATCATGTACTCATGTTTCCATGGTTCCCCCATTGGGGCCTTTACTGCGTGGCAGCACCATCGAGTCGCCCTTGTTTAGAGCATCCAAGTTGAGTCATCATTCCCTCCATGGAGTCTATGCCGAGTCCCTTTGTACCCCACTATAGCCCTCCATCCATCATTGATTGGTCTCCCTCTTGTGTCACACATTATGACCTTCAGTTTCACTGTCCCCCATCCCTGATGATGTTGTGTCAGTCGCTGCCATGTCATTCATGTCCTTTATGCTCTAGCAAGGGAAGTCGTCCATTAGCTACTCAGTCCTTTCCACTTCACTATCATCATTAGTGTCAGTCTGTCCGTCGCTCTACTCTTTTCTCTCGTGCCTTGGTTGAGGGTCTCTCATTGCCTCAACTATGGCGGACCTCCTTCCGTCGACATCAGCTTATTTATTCCAGAAGCCAGGTCTAGAGGGCGGTGTACCTTGGTTCCAGCTTCCACTCTTGTTCGGTGCCTAGGATCAGGCAAAGGGATATCTCCTTTCCCTTTGGCTTGATTGTTTCTCCAGCTCCTTCAGCATGATCGAGATTCGTATACTTGATGGTCCAGTGATCCAGCAGCAGCTCTTGATGATTCCCGGGTATGTGTGAGATGTTTCAACCCTCATGAGGGGGTGGCCCTGCAGGTAGCCCCCCACATGCCCGGATGACCTCTTCTTTGCAGCCTTCGATGCAGCTCCAGATATTTGATGATGTTGGCCATAGCCACTTGCAGCGCCTCTTCGACTTGCATGTATCAGTCAGATTTTGTGAGCCCTTCCCCATTTACAGGGGGCATTTGGGTTGTATTTGTATCTCATGTACTTAGATATTATTGTACAAGTCCTGGCTGTTATCCCAGGCACAGCATGTATGTGGGATTCCTCATTGTATTTTTATCTGGCTCATGATTATGCCAGCTGTACTTTATGGTTCGGTCCCTTGTTTACTGGACACACTATTCTTTTGTACTTTGTCTCAGCGGGCATAGGTATGCCTCCCCCGCCGCCTTCAGCACATGTACCCTCTCATAAAAAGAGACTTGTTGCACCTGCGAGTCTCGTCTCCTCAGGGTCTAGTCCTTCAGCACACTATCTACCTCACATTTCTCTCTCTGACATCCCTTTTGTTGTCTAGTGATTGTGTTCTTACAACGTACTTCGGTCATACGATTTGCTCCTGACACTCGCACGCTGGGGGGCAATCTGTTACACCATTTTTGGTCATCTAACCTATTATCATTAGATGGACCCAAGTACACCATGTAAGACCAATTTTACCCTAAGTAAAATTGCCTTCACTATGTTAAAACAGAAAACCCCAAAAGGAAATATTAAACAAACCTATATTTGTTTGATTTTCCTCATGGAATAATTAATTAAACCATAATTTAATTATTATTCCAAGTCATGTTTAACCCAAAAACAAAGAAATTAATTAGATAAACCTTTATTTATCTTATTATTTTCTAGGAATAATTATTTAAATCTTATTTAGATAATATTCCTTCTTAAATATGACCAAATCACCCACAAATAATTAAATAAATCATTATTTATTTAATTATCTTTCAACCACTTCCTTAAATAATTAAATAAATCATTATTTATTTGATTATCTTCTAACCGTTTCCTTAAAAAGATAAATAAATCATTTATTTATTTATTTTTGACAAATTAAGGGATTTGACCCAAGTCAAATACCTTTTCCCTCCAACAAATATAATAAAATATTCCATAAAAAGTGGATCTAGATCTGGTTAACCCATGCACCAAGATCTAGAATGACCCAATATTTTGTTATAAATGGGAGGGTTTTCCCTACCATTATTCACCTTTTGTTGCCTATTAGATCACTTTGGATCTATACACTTGGTCACCATTTTCTGCCATTTTGCTCCCTTTGAGCTCTACTCTTTGCATTGCGTTTTCTACATCAACTAGAGAGAAGAATCTTAGATCTGAAGTGCTGAGGACTTCCAAGAACCCATCCCACTGAGGGGAATTGGATACTCCTTCTGGTTTTCCTCACAGGTGCCCCATTTAATACAAAAATTCTTTCAAAAATTGTTCTTGTCTTGTCTATTGGTATGGAGCAAACCCTTATTTTTACTGCTTAATGTCTTTCCATACATAGATCTGGTGTTTGCAGCTATTTTCTTGTCTAACTAATCGCAGATCTGAAGATATTAGCAGCCACTTTTGTTGTTAGGGCTATTAGTTATGCGTAGCTAAAGTGGTCCTTTTTCGTACACTTCGAAAAAGGATTCATACTAACAGAGTGCACAACACACTTTGGAAGCTCAAATCCTTCTCCTCTATCCTTCCTGCATGCAGCATGCGCCCTTCCTTTATTGTCTCTCTCCCTTCAATGCATGAGTGCATGCCGAAGCCCTAAAGCCTCTTCCCTTCGACCCTTCAACCTTTAGAAGTGCGCCCTTGTGCCTATAAGCTCTCCTTGATCCTTCTAATCACATTGTTAAGGCATGAATAGGAAAATATGCATAGAACATGTTATAATAGGAGATTTTCAAGGTTATGGTTTCTTGTCATGAGTGATTGCAGCTACAAGTGTCCCAAGAAAAACATGGCAATCATGCATGAATAATATCGGGCAAAGAAGGAATCGAAAGGAAGCACAAAAAAAACAAAGAGCACATTGAAGTATTGATGATCAAAGTACCCTAAAATCTCCATAATATCAAAAACCCTTTGGAGGGTGAAGACGTCAACTATTGGAAGTTGCATGAAGAATAAAGATACAAGTGGAAACCATGTCACCATTGAAGAAAGTCCATTCCATTAGCCACTATAAGTCCCAATCATCAAGGATGGTGATTTTGCATGTCTCATCACACGATGATGTGGAAGTTATAATGTAATTGTGTAATAATTGTAAAGACAGAAAAGTGGAAGTCCAAGAGCCATGTATGGATAAAAGAGCCATGGAAGTCCAAAAGACATGTAATACCAAGGGTAATGTTTAATTCCAAAAGTCTTTTGGATGTCTAAAGGTTGTATAAGTCCAAAGTTCATTAGGCATTGGAATTTCAAGAGTCATGAGAAGTTGAAAGCTCATGCCCTAAGTTATAAAAGGATCCTCATTACTCATGCAAAGTAATTTTAACCTTGGTTTCTCCCACAAGGCATTAGAGAGATAGAGTTAGTACTTTTGGGGAGAAAGTAGTGGCTCTAATGCTCCACTATTGGAGCTAGTGATATTCGTTGTACTTATGTATCTTGGAGATTTTTATTAACACTTGAAGACTTTCGGCCAACACATTTTCATACATGGATCATGAATGTTTTAAGACTATTCCTTGAATGTTTATGATTCATGTTCACTTTCACATGTACTAAAGTAATTGAACTATTTTGATGATGTTATATGAGATTTTCTCATGTGTGTGTGTCTCCAATAGGGTAGTACTATTACTTCTCTCTTAGAGGCTCACTTTATTTCCCCTCTGGATTGAAAGAACCTTCATACATCTGCAATTGAATGTTGAGTCACACTCTCTTACTCATTCAAAAGCACATGTGATCTTCTCTCTCGTTCTAACTGTTAAAGCCAAATAATATCTGTAAGTAAAGGGTAGTTGGGTCGTATTCTGGATGGGACTCCTATGCCAAACTGTGTGAGGTCTAATTGAGACCTCATATCGGGGAGATCCCTTATACGTTGGTAGTATCCAGCACCATCAACATTCTGGCTCTAGAAGGAGGACATTTAATTATCTATGGATGATAACTTTGCACATCCTAATCATTCCTCTTCTAGAAAATGTACTAATATTTCGAGCACTATTCCACTCATATTCCCAAACTAGGAGGAGGTTCTTAACTTATTCTAGAGCTGGAATACGAGGTTACCTACAAAAAACTCTAGGAAATTTGACCTATAACTTGTTAGTTTGCAAAAGCTATCTATTTACTCCTTGTCACTTATAATCTCCTGCATCATCCTAAGAAGAAAGAAACAACTCATACCAGTGTATTAGTTGCATCAGCGGAATATTTGTCTTTTGCTGCTCTTGAAGAGTTACCAGAATCCTATGAAGACATATTTCAATAAGAACCACTTCCACCCATTAATGAAGTGTACGAGGAATACATTTTATTTCTGACGAAGAGCAGCCGAGAGTTTATTTTGAGTTCAACAAATGTTTATATGGTGAAGGAGAAGGCTCCTCAGATTCTGAAAAGGAGGAGGAACCAAGATAAAAATACATGCCTAACCAGGTACTTGATTGGATGGCACAAGGGCCTCTTTCTCTGATGGACAACCTTAATATAATTCCCAGACATCCAAAAAATATGTTATCAAAGTTTGATCGAGATAAGAAGACAAAGGTAGAAGATCACATCAATGATTTTAATATGCATCTATGAATGTTAGAGGTACAATACAATGATGTTGCTCTTAGGATTTTTCCTTTTACACTAAAAGGTGGAGAAACAACATGGCAACATAGTCTTCCTTTCAATTCAATCCACAATTGGAGGGAGTTCAAAATTTTATTTTTGGAGAAATTTGTTGATGACAAGACTCCTTCCATGATATTAAAAGATCTTGGAGATAGTAATATGGGGGAAAAGGAGAAAGTGAAATATTTTAATCAAATTTCAATCGCATATTGAACAATTTTCCCCTGGGCATGCAACTTTCGGTTCAATTACTATTGATTATTATACAACTACCTTGCCCACAAACATTTCCTTGTTTGTTAAAAGAGTTGCAAATGAAACATTGGCACTAAAATTGGTGGAAGGGATCACCATGGAGAAAGACTTGCGTGCTATTGGAGTTATTATTGATGATGATGAATCAAAATACTCCAAGGAGACTGGGAGGAAGTCTTCGCCTCCTTCAAGTAAGGCTAAAGAAAATAATTCATCAGATATTGAAAGCTTGACCATGATAGTGAAAGCACTTACTAATGATATTTAAAAATTAAAGAGAAGGTAAAGCAAGACTTCTACTAGTAGTAAGCCTCCAAATTATTTCCCATTCCAAAGGAACAAAAAAAAAACAATCAACCCACCAAATCCGCCCAGAGTTCAAATGTTGTGTTGATTATTTAAAGTACCAGCATGGATAACTATTGTTATTTCCACCAAGAATACCATTCAAAGAATACATGCCCACCGTGGAGCCACAACATGAATGCTCTGGGCGCACATATTTTAGATTCCTTATTAGTAGATGAGCATTCAAAACAAACAGAAGAAACAAAAGAATCTGCAATGATTGAATAAAGTACGGGTATTGAACATGCGGTGAATGAGTGTATTCTTAATGTTGATAAGAATAATGTTGAAGAACCACCACAAAGCAAGGCCCCTCCTCAAAATAAAAATGGTAGATATAACTTCAAGTGATAAGGGACCATTTCTAAACAGGAGGTGATGAGGCATAAATTAAAGGAAAAATTGTTAGGAATGATCTCACCACTGGTGGATCCTGCTCAAAATGCACAAAGTAAGTCTAGAAATGCAACTACTTCTAATAAGACTTCCTCCAGTAGTAAAAGAAATTTTGTCATTCCAGAAGTTTCAAACAAATCCACTCCTCCAGACACTTCAGCACTACCTGCTATAGGTGAAACAATCAATTATAATATTGTTGAGGATTTAAAGAGAGCTCAAGCTAATATTTCCATCTTTGAGCTCGCGAAGATAGCAGGTCAGCGTGAACTGCTAGTCCAAGCCTTTTCACAACCTTCGCCAGGTGAAAAATTTTATACCTCTCAAAAGGTGTCTAGTAATTATTCTAGTTCCCTTGAATCTATGGTTAACGTTGTAACATTAGATGTTAGCACTCTCTACCCTCCATTTTTGTTAACTTTTGAAATTTTAATTACAGTGTCCATAATTTCTTAGTTGGTTCAGGTGCATCTATGAATGTAATGCCATTATCTGTTTCCAATAGAATAAATGCTAAATGGGACAAAACTACATCCCAAATCATTCAAATGGAAAAATATCTTGTCCAAGCTATTGGTGAACTGAGGAATGTTCTTATCTGATTATCATATGATCACTAAGTTCATCAATGTATAAATATTGTAATTGCGGACATCCCCAAATCCTACAATGTACTCCTAAGTAGAGACTGGTCTAGTAAATTACAAGGGTATTTTGCTACAAATTGGTCACATTTATGGATTCCATACAAGGGAAAGAATAACCATATTTGAGTGCACTACAAGGAATATACCCTCTAGCAGATGTTTTTGAGGAAGTCGTTATTAAAATAGCCCAGATAGTCGTTTGTAGCGGAGGTCACTAGAGGAAAAGGCGAGTGGAGGTTTTTGCGGTGTGTTTATAATCATAACATGCACTGGTGCATTTTATATAAAGCGCACTAGTGTGTACTATAAAATGGCACTCTGAGACATTGTGCCCCCTATACAAACTAGCCTGATGTGTCTCAGCAATCTAGCACACTGTAAAGAAGTGTGGTGTGCCATTGATACAACCACCTGGTGCATATCATAATCGAGTGCACTGAAAAAGGGTTAATTTAAAAAAAATAGCCGGACGTAAAAAAATCATTTTTACTTGTTATAGTGTTGTAGAGCTCTCAAGCAACAGTGTGAGTTTTTCTTCTGAGAGGTTCCCTACCATCGGTGCTCCCATTTCCCGCATTGCTGCCATCCATTCCTCATTGTGCCGAGTTCAAATTTTGCAGAACGGTGGAAATTTTGATTTTTAGTATTTCATTGCACAAATGCCTCCTCGACGCGCAAATGTGCAGGTAATCTACATGTTTCTCACCAAATTAATATTTTAGCGGATTAATTTCTTAAATTGACTTAAAATTCACCTATATATATATATATATATATATATATATATATATATATATATATTGTGCGGTGTGTTCGAGACGTTCGGCTCGCAGCGTTCATGGTGCCCACTGTAAATTTACAGGTCGCACTGCGAACGGTGTTAACGGAAACCACACCGGGTGGTCTGGTTTGGTATCAAGAAAAAGAGCACCAAGAAGAATAAAATAGTTCAATGTGTGTTGGTTGTCGGCTGCATTGACAATTTAAAATTTTAAAAAATAACACTATGTACGGCGGTGCATTCGTTTATCGGAATGCACTGGGCATTATGTAAAAATATACATAACGCCTCGGTGCACCCATATTACAGGAACACATCACCACCGCTAGTGGTAAATTCTAGCTGACAGGGCGTTTCGTTATTTCGACCACCCCGGGGCAGATAGTTTGGTCAACGCAACGCACAAAAAGATTTGTTGTTTTCGTGGTGTGTGAAATTTTTTCATGTGCATGGTGGGTGGTGCGTGATAGACAGGTATGCACCAGTGGTGTTGCGTGACTGTTTTTTTGGGCGCACGGAATGTTTTTTTTTTATAAAGGTTATATTTATATATTTGTAAATACATTTTTCATTTAATAATAAAAAATTAGGTTTTATGTATGAGGGAGGCTGATTTAATATGTGAATCATTCAGCGACGTCAATGGAGAGAGGAAAGGAAAAAACAAGAGCAGAGGCAGGACAATTATAAATGATACAGCAGTGGGAGGCACGGGAGAGGGAGATACTTTTGTACCCTTGCCCTATTACAGAACCCACCCAGTTTCTCTTAAGGGAGGTAGGCCCCCTTAAGTTCTACGAGGAGGCTACATCCCTGAAGGGGCGCGATGGGTTATTAGGAAAGTTCATCTACAAGTGGGATTCCCACCAATAGGCTTTTCGGGTCGGTCCTGGCCAATGGTACTAGCCCACATAGGAGGACATTTATTTTATTACTGGCCTATCTAGGAGAGGTCGGGATTTTCCCCAGTTCCCAGATGTCCCCCTCAGTTATGCATCAAGGAGTCAGTTGGCGTACTCCCAAAGATATATTAGGGACGATATACTTTCTCCTGCTGATTTTCAGGTGTCTGGTGGTCAGTTACGCATTTCTTCATTTAGTCCAGAGGAGGTTAGGTTCCTCTCACTACTACTGACAAGAAATTCCCATTATACTAGTGATGGACAATGCATTAGTTGCCCTATTTTATTTTATGTTGATTCTATATTCTAGATGCCACGACTTGTGAGATGGTCTACCATTTTTTTGCGGAAATTTTGTATAACATTAGATAGATGTCGTTCTCAAGCACATGGGAGGTTGACCTTCCCTTTTTCTTCAGAGTTGTTTTGTTTATTTTTTGAGAGGTTTCCGGAGATTAGGCCTACTTTTTTCCGCTAGCCCCATAGGCCGATGTTACATGTATGGATGCAGATGTGGGGTGAGATGATGCCCAAGAGGGGCATGTCCGAGTACCTGGCTAGGATATCTAGTGATGCACTAGAGCTCCTAGCCAGTGTTAATGATCTCATGTTCGTGATGGTGTCATGTCCTTACGCGTGTTTGGATTGGCGAGGGTGTACCAACATCCTCTTCACACAGGATGAGCTACCGGATGCTAGAGGTAATATTAGTGTTTTCTTTAAATTAATATAGTTTCATTTTATTGTCTTAATTAATTAGAATAAAATTGATTCTAACACGTTCTTTAACTTTTTTTATTAAATTTTTTAATGAAATTGTCTGATTATTTTTGTGTACTATATATTTTGTAGATATTGGCACATTTTTTGGGGACATGATTCCACCCCCACTAAATGATCATGTAGATGATGAGGAGATGGCGGAGGCCGCGGATCAGGGTGACAAACATCCTCGAGTGTGGATACTCATGGGCATGCGATGTAGGGCGGACATCCGATTCAGGATGGAGTAGGGCGACCGAGTGTGTAGACTCATGGTTGATGAGGGAGTCCACCCTACGACGATAAGAGAGATCCAGGCTGATTGTACTCTCACAGATATTCGGAGGGACATGCCCCGTGATATGATGACCCTTATGCATCATATCGTTAGAGCTTCCAGGCTACTAGCGACCACGAGCGATAGGCACCATGGAGATGTGTGACAGACTAGCTCATCGGATGATCATGATCACAAGGGGAGTGATCATTCTAGTGCTCCACATCCTCCTCCTTCACCTCACGCCGAAGATGAGCAGCCAACATCTAGCTCTGAGCAGGCATCTTCTGAGCAGGCACCTAGTCCTGAGCATACACCATCGACTGAGCAGGTACCTGAGCCTGAGCAGGCTGCACCATCTCAGCAAGCACCTCCTGAGCAGACACCATTTGATCAATAGGCACCTCCTAAGAAGACACCATCTAATCAACAGCCACCTCCTAAGCAGGCACGCCCATCTGATCAGCATGCACCATCGACTAAGCAGGCACCACCAATTGAGCAGGAACATCCATCTGAGCATGAGGCGCCATCTACAGAGAATGATTTGAATTATACATGCACAAAATACACATATAACCATAAATATAAAAGTGCAGCAGAAATAACACTTCATTTCATTAATATCAAAGAACTAAAATTTGTTTACAGACAGAATGGAAATAAACTAGCTAGGGCGTTGGTAAATTATCTCTGAGAAGAGATATGGTGGCTACAAGCCTTTGAACGTTGTGTTAAAATGAGTCTCGAAGGCTTATATATTATTGAGAAATAATGGAAAACCCTAAAAATCCAAAAAACTAACCCTAAGAGATGAAATACTAGAATATGGGCACCGTCGGGGTAAATTGGTACATCAATTTCTCAGGGTCGTAACTTTGGCATACTATCTCCATTTGACGCACATGATACATCGTTATAAATATCTATCAGAGGACTACAACTGCTAACCATGAATATATATGTTGGAATAGACACATCATCACCAAAGGTTTGATTCCCAACAAATGTCGTTTAGGGTCTCAAAATGGCTCTGGAAGTTCAGGACCCGAAAAACTGCTAAAAATAGTAAATTGTGCTATAATTAAGGAAACTGAAAAATTGGAAGAAACAATGGTGGGGCCCCAAGTGAAATAGGTGGGTGGCCACCAATATCCACCTAGATCATTCCTCCCCCCTTAGGAAGCAATGGTCCCCATTGCGTTGAGTTCCTCCATTAAATGAGGAAACTTCTGCTGAACTTGGTCCCTGGTGAACCACTTGACTTGGTGCAGGAGTTGGCCATATTTGACAACCCGATAAAGTTGGATCTTCTGCTGACAAGTGTTCTTGATTTGCATGTCCATGATATAATCTATGGTGGTCTGTTCCATGCAATCTGGGTTTAACTCTATTGGTGTGAGTTGTTCTACAATGTCAAAGATGTCCAGTAGAGGTGGGAAATAGGGCCTAAGGTAGTCCACATTGAATACTAGGTGCAGACCAAGGAATGGTGGAATACTAAGCTTGAAGGCATTATTCCCTATAGCCTTGGTGATGGTGTACGACCCATATCGGAGCGGGCGAAGCTTGCGGTGAGGTCCAGTGTGGTGCTCCTTCTGCAAATGTAGCCACACTTTGTCACCCACCTGGAATTGGTGTGGCACTCGATGTTGATCGTGTCATTGCTTTTACTTAGCATTGGCTTTGTCCAATATGTCATGAACCTGTTGGAGGATGTGATGAATGTGCTCAATGAATTTGTTCGCTTTGTCAACTTCAAACTAGACATGAGCCGAATCGGCCTGAGTAGCCACAAATGGCATGCCTACATCAATGAGACATAGTGGTTGGAACCCCAGGCCCACCTGAAAGGGGTTGTGGCCAATTGAGTTGTGGAGAGCCCGGTTATAACTTTATTGTACATAGGGAAGGCTCTCATCCCATGTGCATGGATGCTTTGAATTGTAAATGTGTAGAATGTGTACAATCATCATGTTGACGACCTTTGTCTGGCCATCAGTTTAGGGATGGAAAGTTGTGGACTTGGTGAGCTTGGTGTCCAGCATTGACCAGAGGCTAGACCAAAATGTGTTGAGGAACCTGCTATCCTGATCTGATATGATAGATTGTGGGATCCCAAAGTGCACTCACACTCATTCAAAGAAGAGTTTAGCAATGGCTTCTATTGTGATATTCTTCTTGCAGGCTGACATAATGGCCATCTTCGAGAACTTGTCGACGACCACCAAAACACAGGTCATTTCCAAGCTTAGTAGAAGGAAGGCCCAACATCTAATCCATGGAGATGGATTCCCAAGGTCGACTAGAGGTAGGTAGCAGAGTATAGAGGCCTTTCTTCTTGATGGTCGATTTGGCGATGGAGCAAGCAATGCAGGATATGATGTACTTCCCAACATTATGTCGAAGGTTCGGCCAATACAAATAATTTTCTAGTACTACCACTGTTTTCTCGACCCCGAAATGCCCAGCGAATTGACTGTAGTGTGCTTCCAAAATCATCTTGGCACGCTCGCTTGAAGGAACACAAAGGTGTCTTAGGTGACATAACAGTGCATCCTGGAGGTGAAAATTTAGAACTTGCGTACCCTCCAAGAGTGTCTTGTATGTGTGGCTGAATTCTGGATCGCTCTTGCAGAGAAGAGGCCAATTAGAAGTACCATGCCCACAAGAGTTGAGAACGGTGGTTAGTGCCACGATCGGCGGTTGGTTAAGGCAGTCTGAAACATTTTTGGTGTTGCCCTTCTTATACTTTGTTGGCCTGTGACCGCACACAAAGGGGAGAAGGAGAAAGGAAGGCAAGTCCTGACCGTCAAAGAGCTTCAAACGAATCAATATACATCTCAGTTCAGTAGAAAGGAGAAAGTATGGTTGATAGGGTATAATGGTGAGAAAACTTCATTCCCTCTCTCATTCATCTAATTTATCCTCTTTACCTTCATTTACCCTCTCTTACCCTTCATTTTTCCTTTTCTAAAGTCCCGCGCTACATTTCTTCATTTTGCACCACCGCTCCCTCCAATTCTTAACCTTTACATCTTAAAGACTTACCGAAGCTTATCTTGTCGCCGATGTGACTTGGTGGGACCCATCCAACCTTGATACACCACCCAAATCCGCATGCAAACCCTCATATTCCGCATTTTCCCTACTTGTCACCTTTTCGCACTTTGCAGTGACTAGCTCGTCACATATCGCATACCGCACAATTTACAACTTACCTTTTAAGTGCCCACAAATTTTTTGTTTAAGTTGCATTACGATTGAGTCCCACTTTCCCTCCATGTCACCTCCTCACCATTGCACATCACTCCCCACTGCTTCTAACATTTACCACCTGTTGCTCCCAGCTAAATCTTGCGACTTGCAATCTGCGGATGCGGTCCCACCACTGTTTGTGCCACCTCACCTCCTCCCCGCACTTTGCCCATAATAGGTTTTAATGCTTAACCTCTGCCTGCTCGCTCATAAACATTTCGATATGCAATTTTTGGTCAGGTCCCACCTTCCTGCACGTCACTTCCTTTCTCCCCGCGCTTCGCACTTCGCACCGTTTAGGGATTATCTCTACTACTCCACAGTAAAGACTTGCGATTGCGATGCATTTTGGCCCCACCATAACACTCCACTCATCGGGATTATGCCATTCCTTCACTACCGTTACCATTCCATTACTCCCACCATTCTCATTTTTTGGCACGCATCCCATTATCGCTAAGCCTCCTGCATCTCTCCATCACTTCCGCTCCACCCTAATACATCTGAAGGTCCTTAACACATTTCGGACTCCCCCCCCCCCCTGGCCTTCAAACTTTAACTATTGGGGGGGGGGGGAAGTCGAAATAGGTAGCTTTTATTACCACCCACTCCTCCACGTACCCTCCTCTCATCATTTCGCACCCCCCTTCTCTGATACTGCTTACCATTGGAGACCCCCTTCGAAATTTGGATCTCGGTTTTCAAATACAACACGAGTCTTTAATTGGTGGAGCACATGGTCATAGTCTATTAAGTCCCTCCAAGAGCTCCATACTAAATAATTCAGTGTACACAGAGCAACTAATCGTTCCACAATGGCGAGTGGAAATCATGAGAGTCAAAGAGTGGAGGATGCTGAACAACAGATGGAATTACATGATGAAGTCTAAACCGTCCACCACTTCTCACCACCCCTTTGAATATTCTGGGATTTAGCCTTCGTGGCCAGCTATTTTGTTTATTTTTACTGTCAAATAATGATGTTTTGCTGGTAAAATCCTGATTTTACCCATTTCTATTTTGATTTTTCTGTTGCAGTAGCGATTGCTTGAAGCACGCTCTGATAGTTTGTTAGGATATTTTGATTTCACCTATGTGGGGCGATCATGACAGAATATTTCATCATAAACCCTCAGGGATAACTCTAGATGTATGGATTTATAAGATGAAACAAAGGTTTTGGAATTTTGAAGAATTTTATTAGTTTTGTATGATTGTGCTCCCTGTGCTCTAAGACACATATTTGGGAGAGTTGTTTAACTTAATATGAATACAGAGCTTATATTTGGATTCCAAATGGAGCAATGAGTAGTATGTATTTGTTTTCTTTTGTTATCATTAATCTCTTCCTTATGTGTATGTTATTCTGCTTTGATGGTTCGTGTAATGTAGCTGTCGGTGATCTGCAATTTTATTCATGAATTCATGTCTGTATAACACTTAGGTGTTAACAATCATGTATTAAGCTTGCTATACTCCCTTAATTCACACTCCACGAACCTCTGTTGTTGTCCATATTTAATTCACATACGTTTCCTCTAAGTTCATAGTGGAAATATTCTTAAATCTCTTAAGCCTGTCTCTCGTGGGTTCCTTCTCCGTTATCTCTCAACACCTCTGCATATTTTTAAAGGTTTATGTTCATTGTTTTATACTTGGCCCATTTAAAATCCATTAGCCTCGCAGCCTCTTGAGCCCTCTCATAGTATAGGGAATTCACATGAATCAACTCCAAGATCTTCTCCGTCCATGAACCACCAAAACCATTGTTCTCTTATTCCATATTTTTTCAGAGGCATTCTATATAATTGTTCATACCTAACCTCTGATTTTAAGATGTCCTATGCACTGGTCTTTTGCAACTCAATGTTGTATCTAGGAGCTCCAATATATTTTTAGTGTCATTTCCAGGGAACGAATTAGAAAACCTTTCCCTAGGATATGACATTATCTTCACCCTTCAATCAGGTGAGCACGAAGGGTTGAGAGTTTTATAGCCCTCACCTTGGCGACTCCACTATTATCAAAGTTAAAATCAAGTGTAATATTGGCTTACACTAGACCTCATACCCGATTAGATACTTCTCAGCAGAGAACCCCTTCTGTATCTGATCCTGAAAATATTATATTCATGAGAATCTGGAGGGAGAAGCAGCCCATCCAGGCTGACCTACCCTCATTTTCTCGAGAAGATTTGCCTTCCTCTTCCCAGAAAGCTAATATATATGGTCCTAGCTCCATAGCTCATGTACTTGAGTACCCTCCAGAAGCCTCTGCTTTAGCTAGTTTAGGCATAAAAGATGAAGCCGAATCCGTTGATATTTATTTTCGTCCTTTGCATCCTACTCTAGAGGCTAAAGAAGTCAAAGAAGTTACAGCACTTCAAGGCTCATTACAGATAAATATCTAAACCTCTACTCAACATACACTTGTTATACCACAGCCAAATCATCCTCATAACTTATGACCACTACCCCTCATGGTTTTACCTGGCTTCCTCCTCAACAAATATGCTCCATTCGCTTTGCCTCAAGTATTGCATGACATGCCTCAAGATTATCTAATGCTTTTGCATCGGTTTACCGGGGAGGATATTACTTCTGCACATAAACATATTTAAGACTTTTGCGCCTTTGCTGAGAATGTGAATGTGGAGCACCTAGATGTGGTGTTGAGGCTTTTCATCTAATCCTTGGATGGAGAGGCCTGAAAGTGGTTCAAATATCTTGCTAATAATGCAATCACCACTTGGGAAGAAATGGAGAATTTCTTCACACTAAAATGGGGAGAAAATAGGGACCATGGATATGTCCTCACAGATTTCAATGCTCTTAAAAAGAGACACAATGAGGATGTGACGAAGTTCATAAATAGGTTCAATAAGCTCTACAATAATCTCCTTGCCGAGATAAAGCCTCCCTAAGTAACTGCTAAGGTGGTTTTCGGAGGAGCTTTTGAACCCGAGTTTCAGTTCACCCTAAGAGAAAGAAAGTCAACATCTCTTGATCAAATCTAGATTAATGCATTAGAGGCGGAAGAAAAATTTTCCTCTATTGGTAAATTTAAAGGGAAGACAGAGTCTGAAGCTAGAAGAAAGAGCAAGGAGGAGGCTTCCACTTCTAATCAGGAGAGGGAGTCACAGGAGTACAGGATTGAAGAAATGAATAAGTTGATCAATAACATCTTGAATAATATGGTGAAACTTGAAATGGAGGCTAAGAATACCTCTCCTCGCCCTAACTAAATGATTCCAAACCATGGGTTTAATCCCCAATACCAGAAGCCCCTTCTACAATTGTTACAGCGAGGAAGGAAGGAGCAGCAAGATCACATCCAACGTCCTCTATACTTAGAAGGGGAAATGGAGGGACAAGTCGAGGAAGTCGCTGAAAGCCAAGAAGATCAATTCCTCGCTTATTCAGAAGATGAAGAAGGTGAGCTCCCCCTACAAGAAGAACTAGAAGACAAGGAGGTCCCCCCAGAGGATCAGGATATTGATAATTACTGCAGTTAGTTTGTGGACATCATGCAAGCTCAGCTCCATAAGAAGTATGACATAAATTCCTCTAGAAAGAGAACCCAAGTGCAAGAACAAAACGAAGAATCAATACCAAGAGAACATACCCCTTCTGGTTCTGCCAATAAGGGGAATAAGCCTTTAGAAGAATTTTCACATCATAAAGCCACTACATCCACTTCCACAAAGCAAGGTTCTAATCCTCCTGCAAACCAAAAGTCATCTTATATAGCCTTGAACCTGCCTGATCACCCTAAAGAGAAGTCCAAAGAAGTCATTACAGAAAAATCTCCCACGGCCTTTAACCTTCTCAAAGAGATAGAGAAGGTCAAGATCTCGGTTCCCCTTATCGAGCTCCTAAAGGAGCCTTCATACAAAGCCCAAGTGTCTCAATTCATGCTACCCCATAGCATAGGCCCTCTCCCTGACAGCCTCAATCTCCAAGAGGAAATACCATGTTAGTCTTTGGACCTTGTGTAGAAGACTTGGACTCAACCACTCCCCCATTCTATGTGTCTCTATTTATTCATAACTTGTTATCGCACAACTACATGCTAGATTCTGGGGCTTCACATAATATATTTCCATTTTCTGTCATGGAGAAGTTGGGGTTGTAGATTACCAGACCTTATAAATATTTGTATTCTTTTGATTCTAAGAGGGTAAAGTGCTTGGGCATGATAAAAGATCTGGTAGTAAACCTGTCCCAGATTCCAGCCAAAAGTGTGGTGATGGACATCATTATAGTTGATATACTTGCTCGGTTTGGAATTTTTTTGTCCAGATCTTGGGGATCCAAGATTGGAGGGTCCATAAAACCGGACCTCACTTATGCCATTATTCCAGTATTCGGTGGGGAGGAAAGAAGGTTATACCGTGAATCTAGATTCGTGAAGATGGTAACCAAAGCCAATGGCTCCACAAATTCTCCGATATATGTTAAGGAGGGCGTATTCTCTTGTATTATGCTTGAGGAGGACAAATATTTCCTGCAAAAAATAGATATTTTCCCTAAAATACAGAAGAATCCTATGAGCAGAGAGGAAAAAAAGATATGGACCTTGAAGTTTGATGGAGCCAATTCATGAGAAGGGAATGGGGCTAGATACTCTTGATATCACCAAAAGGATGCTTGGCTCCCCTTTCCTTTAAGCTGGAATTCGAAGCCACAAATAATGTGGCTGAATATGAAGCCTTGTTGTTGGGGTTACAGAAAACGCAGAATATGAACATACAAAACCTCAAGGTGTTTGGAGATTCAGAGCTTGTAGTGAGACAGTCAAGAGCCAATGCCAAACTAAACACCCGTAGCTCAGAGCCTACAGGAACGAGGTATGGGATTTATTTGAGAAATTCTTTTCTGCATTTAACATTCAGTTCACACCAAGGGATAGAAATAGAATTTCAGACTACCTAGCTATGGCTGCTATTAATTTCTGCCCCCCGCAGAATCCTTTACTCAGATATGAGGTTGAAGTGCAATACCGCCCTTCCATTCCGAATAACATAAAGCATTGGCAAGTCTTAGAAGATGAAGATCAGTTCCAGCATTTCATGGAAACGGTAGGCAAATTTTCAAATATGGTGATCGATTTAGTCTTTGAGGATGACAGCGAAGAATCAAAAACCAGGTGGGAAGAGACGCTGGTTGGACACCGTGTTCTAGAATTAAAAGGGAATTTCATCCCCGGGGGGCTTGTACCATTGGAGAGATTGTTTGAAAAAAATGACATCCTAGTAAACCCCAGCAAAATGACCCTCGAAGAGCCTGTCAGGGATGTGAATTTTGGGACAGAAGAAGATCCAAAGAAGGTGAAGCTGTCAAAAGGCATTCTTAAAGAATAACAACGTTAGTATCTAAGTCTGTTCCAATCATATAAATACGTCTTCGCCTAGTCATACCAGGATCTGAAGACTCTATACATAGACATTATACAGCATAAGATACCTCTAAAGGAAGACGCGAAGCCTCATAAGCAGAAGCTGAGATAGATCAACCCCCTTCTCCTCCCAGCTATAGAGAAGCAAATAATGAAGCTTTTGCAAGCCAAGATCATTGTCCCTTTAAGATACTCCGAGTGGGTGGTAAACCTGGTGCCGGTAAGGAAGAAGAATGGTGAAATCAAACTCTATGTGGATTTTCACAATCTGAACAAAGCCTCACTCAAGGATAACTATCCCCTCCCAAATATGGACCACATCCTGCAAAAGGTGGTGGGATCCTCCCGCATGTCCATGATGGATGGCTTCTCAGGATATAATCAGGTGATAGTGCTCCTCGAAGATCATAAGAAGACAACATTCACCATGCCTTGGGGTACCTTCATGTACGCCTAAATTCCCTTTGGCCTGATAAATTTCGATGCTACATTCCAGCAGGCAATGAACATTGCTTTTATAGGAGAGAAATACATGTTTATGGTGATTTACCTAAGCATAATCACCATCTTTTTGAAGAGTGACGTTGAACACATAGAGCACCTCCAATGAACCTTTTAAAAATGCCGCAGGTATGGCCTGTCTCTAAATCCTCAAAAATCCATGTTTGCCTTGAAGGAAGGAAAGTTGTTGGGGAACCTAGTAACTAAGCAGGGAGTGAAGATAGACCCGAAGTGGGTAGAGGTAATAGATGGAATTCCCCTACCAAGAAACAAAAAGGAGGTACAGGTGTTCATGCGAAGAATAAATTTCCTCAGAAGGTTCATTCCCAACTATGGCAAGATTGTTTGAAACATCACTGGGATGCTGAAGAGAAACAGTGAAGTTAGAAGGACCCCTAAATCCAGGGACTCCTTAAACATGACCAAACATGCATTTACAGAAGCTCCAGTGCTGGTTGGTCCAAATTATGGGAAGTCATTCATGATTTTCTCCTTCGCCTCTCCTCACACTATAGCTGCAGTACTCTTACAGAAAAATGTTGAAGGGCATGAGCAGCCCATTGCGTTCTTCAGCCAAGTCCTGCGAGACACCGAGCTGAAATATGGTATCCTGGAGAAGCAATATTATGCCCTGGTCAAAGCTCTAAATTCATTTAGGATGTATGTGTTACAATTTTCTATAACTACCTATGTTCCCACAGCAGCGGAGAAAGATATTTTAGTACAAGATGACAATGAAGGAAGAAGGGGCAAGTGGATAGCCAAGATTCAGGAGTATGAATTGGAGATCAAGCCTACCAAGCTCATTAAAGGCCAAGGGTGGCCAAAATCTTGTCTGAATCCAACTATCAAGCTCTGGGGATAAATTTTTCTATGACATGAGGAGAGGCACAAGAGGACATAGGTGCAAATCCAGGCATAGAATCTGCCACTCAAAAAACACACGTGAAATACCTTCTCTCCCCATGGTATAAAATTGTAGTGGAATATATTTTAACGCTGAGATGTCCTCCTAACTATGATAATGCCAAATACCACACCTTAAGGCTGAAGTCTCAAAAGTATATCGTGGCAAATGGGCAACTTTACTGGAAAGACTGGTGGGGATCCTACTATTTTTTTTAACAGAGCAGGAGGTGGACCAAGTGATGGCTCAATTCCACAAAGGGATATGTGGTGGATATTATAGTTGGTGATGCACTGCACACAAGATCCTGAGGGAAGGTTTCTTCTGGCATAAATTGTTATGTGATGTACATGCTTGTGTTCGGGCCTGTGCGAAGTGTCATGCATTCGCTGAAAATAAAAGGTATGCACCTCTCTCGTTGATCCCAATGCATGTTGAAGAAAATTTTAAGCAGTGGGGAATTGATTTCATAGGAGAGATTCACCCGGCCTCTAGCAATCAAAACTGATAAATCCTTGTAGAAATTTTAATACAATTATGTATTTCCTAGATTCTCCTAATCTAAAAATTATATGCCACTGTTAAATACATATTTGCTTCTGCAAAAATTCTTGTGGAAATTTAAAACACGATCGCTAATTGCAAACACATGAAGAAAGATCATTCACACATAACACAGATGTTTACCGAGAAAGCTTAAATCTAAAAACCCCACTATCATATATTATTTATATGTCATGGATCATGAAACAATCTCATACAAAACTCTACTCCAAGAGCTCTCAGTACAATACTTAATCATCTCACACTGTCATGCAGAAATTTGGCAAATGCCTTAGCCAATTTTTTGCCTCACAACGGCCTGCCTCCACTACGCAATCCAAGTTGATTACAAAGACCAATTCGATGCAATCATTCCCTCCTTGACTACAAAATCCTCATGAGCATATCCAATGTGTGTTTGGCTTGCAAGAGTGAAATCCAATATAATACAATTGATAGTCAACTGCCCCTTTCACCTACCTCTCAACTGGGTCTCCACTCGATCTGACATGCATGTAGTTAACAATAGTAAATCTTCAGTTGCATGTGATATCACTCTATGTGAATTAATTTAATATTTAATTCATTGATCTCTCACTAGTGTATCTTCAGTTACAACTAGCACAACAGAGTTTGACTCACTTAACTGAGTTAAACTACTTTACAACTCACATAACTACACATCCAACTCTGTTATAACTTCGAATCACTCAGTTACAACTAATTCCACTTACATGTCCCACCAACCAACCTTAGAACTCAAAATTCCTTCAGCTAACTAGTTTTCCACTTCAGTTAACGGATTTCAAGTGCTCCATGAGAATAGATTAATATTTATTTTCCAACTATTATTGAGGGATAATAATAGTCGACATGCATCTATAAATAGGCATGCGATCTATAAATAGACTTCGCACATACATCTAAAAATAGATCATCTATTAGAATTTTCTCAACATCTATAAATAGACTTCCGCTATAAATAGAATTTTCTCATCCATTCTAAAAATATACATACACCTTAAAATAGCCTGTGGGCCCCACCTAGTGTAGGTGCTTAATTTTCACTAGGATCATCATCTTGTTGAATCTCAACACTCCCTCTCAACAGGAAAGGGATTATCCTTCACCCAGATCCTATCTCTATGGTATTCTAATTTTCTCTTGGTGAGTGCCTTCGTCAGAATATCTGCATCCTGATCCTCCATAGGAATGTACTGAAGCAACATGATCTTCTGCTTCACACAATCTAAGATCTGATGATACTGGATATCTATATGCTTAGATCTATCATGAAACACAGGATTAATTGAGAGTTTAATGCAACTCTAATTATCACAACGAATCAATGTAGGATCTAAATGAGAACCATACAAACCAAATAGGATCTTTCTCATCGAGATAGCTTCACATGCAGCTTGACTTGCTGCCATGTATTCCGCTTCCGCTGAACTAAGTGTCATGGATCTCTGTTCCTTCTATACTGAGAAATAGTTGTAGATCCAATACTGAAGACCCCTCCTGGTGTGCTCTTTCTGTCCGTTTGGCTACCCGCCCAATCTTCATCTGTGAAGCCATGCAAATTCACCTCATCCGTCTGTCTATACCACAGGCCATACCCAGATGTGCCCCTCAAGTATCTCAAGACATGATTGCCCACCTTCCAAAATAGCTTGGTAGGCTTAACCATCACTTAACTAAGTTGGTTCACCGCATAGCATATGTTCGGTCTTGTCTTCACTAAATACATTATTGAACCCACTAACTATCGATAGATAGTAGCATCCACTACCTCTCCATATGTAGTGTCCTCTTTCCTCCATTTTCCTGGAAGAGGAGTATCCATGGGCTTGCAGCCCTCCATGTGAAACTTACCCAGTATCTCCCTTGCATTTTTCCTTGAGACACAAAAATTTCACCATCTCACTGCCATATTTCCAATCCAAGGAAATAATGAATGAGGTCGATATCCTTCATCTCGAACTCCTTTGCAAGGTCCTCCTTGCATGAGTGTTCAGCTACTCATCACCAGTCAGTATTAAATCATCAACATAAAGAAAAATGATTAAAATCTTACCCTCCACCACAATTTTGTATAGGTTTTCATTTTCCTCACTCTTGGTGAAGCCAAGTCTAGTGAAATAGTTGTCGATCAGAGTGTACCAAGCACGGGGTGCTTGCTTCATACCATACAGCGCTCTTTTGAGTCTACACACATGTGACTCGCTGTTGAAGATCTCAAATCCTTCAGGTTTCTCAATGTACACTTCTTCCTCAATGATCCCATTAAGGAACGCAGTCTTCACATCCATCTGATGAATGTGCCAACCCATCTGCACTGAGAGAGCAAGGATGGTCCTTATGGAAGAATACCGTGCGACAGTTGCAAAGGTTTCTTCATAATCAATCCCCTTGATCTATGAGAATCCCTGAGCAAAAAATTTGGCCTTGTATTTCTCAACACTCCCATCAACACATGCTTTACCTTGCAGATCCATCTTGAACCTACCACTGATTTATCAACCAGCCTTGGAACAATTTCCCAAGCATTTTTCCTGACAATGAAGTCATACTCCTCCACCATTGCATCTACCCATGTGGGCTCCTGCACTGCTTCTTGAAAGGAATATGCCTCATTCACAATACATTTTATCATGAGAGCCACGTATCCAGTGATTCAGTCAGGAGACTATATTTGTCTGTGTTGTGAAGTAGGGACTCCTACATTCTGTGTCGCATCAAGTTTCAGCCTCTCATCTTTTGTGGTACACCTTTTGCTAGTTCTGATGTTTGGCTCTATGTGAGTGGACTCCTCCACTCCATGAACCACCTCCTGTGGTTGATCCACATCTAGAGACTCATCTTTTGGAACCAACAGTTCCTCTTCTGCATGCAAGTCTAGCTTCCTCTCAAGCGACAACCACATGGCTTTCCCCTCATCGAATTTTATATCCCGTCGCATAACAGTAATATTACTGTTAGGAAAATACACATGATAATTATGGGGCATTTCTATGTACCCCACAAATATCCCAACTTCGGCAGTAGGCTTCGTCTTGTTCCTATCGTTCTTGGTCACATGCACATAAATAGATGAGCCAAAAATATTAAAGTTAGAAACATTCGATTTCTTACTAGTAAAAGCTTCTTCAGGTGTACTCATGCCAAGCACTCTATGAGGATAATGGTTTTTCACATAAACCGCAGTGTTGCATGCTTCTGCCCACAAATGCATTGGTAGGCCCTGATCATGTAGTATTGCTCATTCTGTACCCACGATCATTCTGTTCTTCCTCTTTGTGACCCCATTTTGATGTGGGTTATGAGGCGCTATGAGTTCTATTTGAATTCCTTCTTTGCTACAGAATTCTTTGAATTTGTTCGAGATGTATTCTCCACCATTATCACTCCGTAGAGCCTTCACTTGCTTCCCCGAATCTTTCTCAACCAATGCCTTAAACTCACAGAACTTTGAGAATGTTTGATCATTCTTCCGCATGAAGAAGATCCAGCATTTACGAGAAAATTCATCAACAAAAATAACATAATACCTGTGTCTTTTTGTTGAAGCAGCCGAGAATGGTCTACACACGTCTGTGTGAACTATCTCCAGGATCGCCAAAGCACGGTTCTCCTTTTCATGAAAGGTGGACTTTACATACTTCCCCATAGCACAACCCTTGCACTGATATAACTGAGCAAGTGTTCCCATTGGAAGTCCAGTAGATATTTGTTGCATGACTTTCAAGGCTCCATGATGAAGATGGCCCAATCGCCTGTGCCACAATTCTCCCTCATCCTGGCTCACCACTTTTTCTGCCTTACCCATCATGGTAGCACAGCCTTCTACCTTTAGCTTGTAGATATTCTTGACTCAAATCCCCATCCTCTTGGATTGACCCGTTATTTTATATCGGAGGAAAGCTTTTCCATCGTTGAAAACAACGTCATAACCTTTGTCCTCCAACATCACGACTGAGACCAAATTTTTCTTCAGACCTTGAACATGCATAACATCTTTCAATTGAAATGGTTTACCTGAATCCCTCTCAAAGGTAATGGTACAAATTTTGGTCGCATTGTATTGTCCATCATCACCCATTTCTATATGCATCTGGAGATATTTCTCCTCCAAGTCACTGAAAAGCTCCTTATCTCCTGTCATGTGGAAGGAAGCACCAATATCAAGATACCACACTGATCACATTGTGCTTGATACCAAGCATGCGATCAAAGAGAAATCAAGTTTAAATTGCGAGGCAAGGGCCTCACCATCTGCAGCTACAGCAGCCTTCTTGTTCTTCTTCTTTTGTGGGAAGTTAGTGGCGAGATGCCCATGTTCATGACAGTGAAAACACTTCACCTTGGAAAAATCCAACTTCTTGCCTTTAGACTCGGATTTTGAGTGGAATTTATTCCCCTTCCCTTTCCTTGCCTTGGAAGCCAAAGCACAATAAGAGCCATCTCTGGTGTTCCACCTGAACTCCTCTTGCACTAGACTCGACCACAGTCGTTCCCAATTCGACAGTTTTTCCCATCCGTTGACAGAGTCTTGATAACTATGCCAACTCTTAGGAAGTCCCAAGAGAGCCAAGCTCACCAAATCATCAACGGTAATAGTGATTCACACACTCCCCAATTCATCCCGACATTGGACAAACTTTGTGAGATACTTTGGAATATTTTTTCCCTTTTCCATCTTGATCTTTCTGAGTTTATCCTTCAGCGCAAATTTCCTATTGTCGTTGATGCTTTGGAAAAGATCTGTCAAATCCCTCTACATAGAATATGGAGTGGCTTTCCCATGAATTCTTGAGAAAATATGGTCTTGTACACCTTCCAACAGAATCCTTCTCGTCTTTGCTACTTTATTTTTCCATGCATCAAGTAATGCAGCTTCCGTCGAAGTGGGCTTAGGAACATCACTGTCGATGAATTCCTTCAAGCCATTATCTTCAAGCACTTCCTCCATCATGTCCTTCCACAAAATATTTTTCGAGCTGCCCTTGAGTGCATACTCTAGCCACAAGCCATTGAAATCCATTTCAATGTTTACTCAATTGTCGCGCCAAGAAATTCTTGTATAAAATTCGAATTGTTTCCACCAACAAACTCAGCTCCTGCTTCAAAATTGCAATCTTCTATGCTTCGATACCATGTATAAATAATAATACAATTATGTATTTCCTGGATTCTTATGATCTGATAATTATATGCCACTATTAAATACATAATTGCTTCTACAAAAATTCTTGCGGAAATTTAAAACACGATCGCCAATTGCAAACACATGAAGAAAGATCATTCACACATAACACAGATGTTTACCGAGAAAGCTTAAAGCTAAAAAGCCCACTATCATATATTATGTATATATCATGGATCATGAAAAAATCTCATACAAAACTCTACTCCAAGAGCTCTCAGTACAATACATAATCGTCTCACACTGTCATGCAGAAATTTGGAAAATTCCTTAGCCAATTTTCTGCCTCACAACAGCCTGCCTCCACTACGCAATCCAAGTTGATTAAAAAGACCAATTCAATGCAATCATGACCTCCTTTACTGCGCAATCCTCATGAGCATATCAAATGTGTGTTTGGCTTTCAAGAGTGCAATCCAATATAGTACAACTGATAGTCAACTGCCCCTTTCACCTACCTCTCAACTGGGTCTCCACTGGATCTGACATGCATGTAGTTAACAGTAGTAAATATTCAGTTGCATGTGAGATCACTCCATGTGAATTAATTTAATATTTAATTCAATGAACTCTCATTAGTGTATCCTTAGTTACAACTATCACAACTGAGTTTAACTCACTTAACTAAGTTAAACTACTTTACAACTCACATAACTACACATCCAACTCTGTTATAACTTCGAATCACTCAGTTACAACTAATTCCACTTGCATGTCCCACCAACCAACCTTAGAACTTGAAATTCCTTTAGCTAACTGGTTTGCCACTTTAGTTAACTGATTTCAAGTGCTCCCTGAGAATAGGATAATATTTATTGTCCAACTATTATTAAGGGATAATAATAGTCAACATGCATCTATAAATAGACATGTGATCTATAAATAGACTTCGCACATACATCTAAAAATAGAACATAATATATAAATAGAATTTTCTCAACATCTATAAATAGACTTCTGCTATAAATATAATTTTCTCATCCATTCTAAAAATAGGCATGCACCTAAAAATAGCCTGTGGGCCCCACCTAGTGTAGGTGCTTAATTTTCACTAGGATCATCATCTTGTTGAATCTCAACAATCCTCATTGCTACAGATTACTTCACCAAGTGGGTAGAAGCCGTGCCCACAAGAAATGTTACAGATTCAGTGGTGATCAAGTTCCTGGAGGAGAACATAATAGCCAGGTTTGGATGCCTAGCTAAAATCATTATAGATAATGCCTAGGCTTTCAAGTCAACTAAATTTGTAATTTTTTGTCAATGTTACAACATCTTTTTGGGACACTCCACTACATACTACCCATAGGGAAATGGGTTGGCCGAATAATCTAACAAGACACTGGTGAGGATTTTGAAGAAGACCATCAATGAAAATCAAAAGAACTGGGATTCTCAACTCAAGTTCGCACTCTGGGAAAATCGCATCACCACTAAAAGATCCACAAGAAATTCCCCTTATGAGCTGGTGTATGGTATAGTCGCGGTCTTCCCAATTCAGCTTGCATTACCTGTGGCTCGATTCTTACAAGAAAGCGAGGAGGAGACAAATGACATTATCCAAAGAATGAATCAGTCGGTAGATTTGAATGAATCCTAGGAACAAGTAAGCCTCAGACTAGCAGAATATCAAGGAAAAATGAAAGGCTTATTCTAACAAAGAGTTAAAGATATAGAAATCCATGTTGGGGATTTGGTGCTACAATGGGATATCAGGCGAGCAGAAAAAGGGAAACATGGGAAGTTAGACTCCCTCTGGTTTGGTTCATTCATTGCCGCAGAGGACAAAGGCAACAATACTTTCGCACTGGAGAAATTAGAAGGAGACATACTTGAGGCGCTCGTAAATGGACAGTTCCTTAAGTTTTACTTTCATCACTGATGAGGGCTAATCTAGATCACTGTATATATCATTCCATTGTACTCCATTTTGTTTTCATTTCTCCCATTTCATCTTCCATATCATCCACTATTCCCATTTTGTTTCATCCACTGTTTGCATTTTCCAATTCATCTTCCATATCATCCCCCATTTCATCTCCTATTTTGTGTTGACATGGTCGTTGGTATAAAACTTTGTCTAATCAGTGTGCATTTGCAACTCCATGTACCCAATAAAGCACAGAAATTCAGGTCTATAGGTTCTCAATGCACTGAAGAACATCACGTTGTCTCCAGATGGAGCAAATGTTGGCCTATGACCGCACACAAAGGGGAGAAGGAGAAATGAAGGCAATTCATGACCGTCAAAGAGCTTCAAAGGAAACAATCTGCATCTCAGTTCAACAGAAAGGATAAAGTGTAGTTGATAAGGTATAATGGTAAGAAAACTTCATTCCCTCCCTCATTCATCTCATTTATCCTCTTTACCTTCATTTACCCTCTCTTACCCTTCATTTTCCCTTTTTTAAGTCCCGCGAAACATTTCTTCATTTTGCACCACCACTCCCCGCAAGTCTTAATGTTTACATCTTAAAGACTTACCGAAACTTATCTTGCTACCGATGCAACTTGGTGGGACCCATCCAACCTTGATACACCACCCAAATCTGCATGCAAACCATCATATTCTGCATGTTCCTTAGCTGTCTCCTTTTCGCACTTTGCAACGACTAGTGCATCACATATCACATACTACACAATTTACAACTTACCTTTTAAGCGCCCGCAAATTTTTTGTTTAAGATGCGATGCGGTTGGGTCCCACTTTCCCTCCACGTCACCTCCCCGCCATTGCACATTGCTCCCCGCCACTTTTAACATTTACCGTCCACTGCTCCCAGCTAAATCTTGCGACTTGCGATCTGCGGGCTCGGTCCCACCACTGTCTATGCCACCTTACCTCCTCCCCACACTTCGCCCATCGCAGGTTTTAATGCTTAACCTCCACCTACTCGCACATAAACTTTGTGATGTGTGATTTGCGGTCGAGTCTCACCTTCCTCCACGTCACTTCCTTTCTCCCCGTGCTTTGCAATTCACACCGTTTAGGGCTTATCTCTACTACTCCACAGTAAAGACTTGTGATTGCGATGCATTTTGGCCCCATCATAATAATTCGCTCACCAAGAATATGCCATTCCTTCACTACCATTACCATTCCATTCCTCACACCATTCTCATCTGTTGGCACGCATCCCATTACCACTAAGCTTCCTGCATCTCTCTGTCAATTCCGCTCCACCCCAATACATTTGACGGTCCTTAACACATTTCAGACACCCCCCGGCCTTCGAACTTTAACTATGGGGGGGGTCTAAAATATGCGGTTTTCATTACCACTCGCTCCTCCATGTGCCCTCCTCTTAGCATTTCGCACCCTCCTTCTCCGATACTACTTACCATTGGAGACCCCCTCCGAAATACGGATCACGGTTTTCAAATACAGCATGATTCTTTCATTAGTGGAGCACATTGTCACAATCTATGCAGTCCCTCCAAGAGCTCCATACTAAAGAATTTAGTGTACACAGAGAAACTGACCGTTCTGCAATGGCGAGTGGAAATCATGAGAGTCAGAGAGTGGAGGATGTCGAACAACATATGGAATTACATGATGAAGTCTAAATTGTCCACCACTTCTCACCACCCCTTTGAAGATTCTGGAATTTGGCCTCTGTGGCCAACTATTTTGTTTATTTTTACTGTCAGATAATGATGTTTTTCTGGTAAAATACCGATTTTACCCATTTCTATTTTGATTTTTTAGTTGCATGAGTGATTTCTTGAAGCACGCTCTGATAGTTTGTTAGGATATTTTGATTTCACCTGTGTGGGGCGATCATGACATAATACTCGATCATAAACCCTCAGGGATAACTCTATATGTAGGGAGTTCTAAGATGAAACAAAGGTTCTGGAGTTTTGAATAATTTTGCTATAGTTTCGTATGATTGTGCTCCTTGCGCTCTGAGACACCTATTTGGGAGAGCTGTTTAAACTTAATATGAATACAGAGATGATATTTGGATTCCATATGGAGCAATGAGCAATATGTATTTTTTTTCTTTTGTTATCAGTAATCTCTTCCTTATGTGTAATCATATTTCATGCTATTCTGCTTTGATGGTTCATGTAATGTAGCTGCCAGTGATCTGCAATTTTATTCATGAATTCATGTTTTTATAACGCTTAGGTGTTAACACTCATGTATTAAGCTTGATATACTCCCTTAATTCGCACTCCACGAACCTCTGTTGTTGTCCATATTTCATTCACATAAATTTCCTCTGAGTTCATAAGGGAAAAATCCTTAAATCTCTTAAGCCTGTCTCTCGTGGGTTCCTTGTCCGTTCTCTCTCAACACCTTCATATATTTTTAAAGGTTTTTGTTTATTGTTTTATACTTGGACCATTTAAAATCCTTCAGCCTCGCATCCTCTTGAGCCCTCTCATTGTATAGGGAATTCACATGAATCGACTCCAAGTTCTTATCCGTCCATCAACCACCAAAACCATTATTCTCTTATTCCATATTTTTTCAGAGGAATTCTATACACTTGTTCATACCTAACCTCTGATTTTAAAATGTCCTAGGCACTGGACTTTTGCAACTCAAGGTTGTCTCTAGGAGCTACAACATACTTGATGTTCAAAAGAAATTGTTTCAAATATGTGGACCACTTCTAACGGTGACCGTTCTGCAACTTTCCTTGTGTCTATATGAACTGCAAGGGTCAGTGGTCTGTGTGGATGACCGTTTCCTTCCCCAAAATGTAATGTTTCCATTGGCGGTACGCCTGCACAATGGAATACATTTCTTTTTCATAAGTGGGATACTTGCAAACTGTGTCAGATAGTGTCTCACTGTGATATTCCACCTGATGCCCTTGTTGAGTAATAACTTCCCCAATAGCATATTCAGAGGCATCTGCCTCGATCTCAAATGGTTGTTGCGAGTCTGGTAATGTGAGTACTAGGGCAAAGCAAAGGCAATGTTTCAATTCTACGAACACCTTCTATTGAGATTCTAACCAAAATAATTTTTCTTTCACTCCTCCCTTGGTGACTTGACTCAAGGGCCAAGTGATATGAGAGAATCCCAACACGAACCTACGGTAGAAATTAGCAAGACCCAGAAAGCTGCGAAGCTCTGTTAGAGGGTTGGGGCCGGCCAATCCCGAATTACTTGGATCTTGGTTAGATCCACATGCACCCCTCGTTCATCAATAATGCATCCCAGATACTGAACCTAGGTCATGCCAAAAGTGCACTTATCCAAATTGGCACACAAATTGTGTTGTCGTAGTGTTTGGAGGACTTGTCAGATGTGGTGGAGGTGCTCTTCCCAAGTCTGGATGAAGATCAGGATGTCATCCAAGTACACTACTACAAATGAGTTGGTGAATGGTCGCAAGATGTCTTCCATTAGCCTCATGAAGGTTTCGGAAGAATTTGTCAACCTGAAAGGCATGACTAGCCATTCGAAAAGGCCCTCCTTGGCTTTGAAGGAAATATTCCACACATCGGAGGGTTCAATTGGTACCTGGTGATACCCAGACTTCAAGTCGATCTTGCTAAAATATTTCGCCCCTTTGAGTTGATCCATAAGGTAATCAATACGTGGGATTGGGTACCTATTCTAGACAGTGATCTTGTTCAGCGCCCGATAGTCAATACAAAGTCTCCAAGTCCCATCCTTCTTCTGCACCAACATGATCGGGCTCCCACAAGGAAATGAAATTGGCCAGATGTGACATTTTTGTAGCAACTCCTGAATTTGCATCTTGATTTCATTTTTCTCTAGAACAGAGCGCCGATATATCGGTCCATTGGGAAGCGGTGCACCTGGGGTCAAATCGATGGGGTGCTTAACCTAACAATGCACAATCCTATTGTTGAGATTGCAACAAGATGATGAGCTTAGTGGAAAGAAGTCATCTTCACTAAGTGGGCCCGCAAGCTATTTTTGGCGCAAAGTCTATTTTTAGACTATGTCTATTTTTAGACATGTCGATCATATTCTATGAGTTGCAGGATGCTATTTGTGGATGGTTGGTCAAGTTGGAAAAATAGATGGACTTTTATTTTTAGACATATTGGGCGGAATCTATTTTTAGATTGCCAGTCTAAAAATAGATATGTCGAATATTATTAGCTCTTAATAATATTTGGACTATAAACATTATCGTATTCTCTTGGAGCACTTCAGTTAAGTGCACAGATGTGGCACAGGAGCTGACAGAAGGAATTACGCTATTCCTGAGGGTTAAGTGGAGCTATTGCATGGAGACTTTAGTTAGAACTCATGTGACAGAGTTTGGTGGAGTTATTGAGGTAGTTGGTGGAGTTGTGTTTAGTTTAACTCAGTTAGACACAGTTGAGCTAGTTGTATCTAGTCTAATTGATTGAAACACTAGTGAGAGTGGTGTGAATTAATTATTAATTAATTCACTAATTATTAACTCATTAATCAACTGAATAATACATCAGTTAACTACAGTGCAAGGACAGTTTCAGTGGAGACCAGTGGAGAGGTAGGTGAAAGAGCAGTGTGACTATCATTTGTGACCATACTGGTGCATGAGTTTTCACCACACATTGATGGAATGAAGATTGTGCAGTGCAAGCCAGGTGGATTCGAGTTCATTCAGAACCCATATTCAACGAGGATTGTGCAGTAGAGGCGGGCTAGCATGTGGCAGAGATCGGTGTATGGGATTTTCTAGATCGGACCTGATTAGTGTGTAGCAATTGGAGATTGTATTGAGACCTTGTGAGAAGATTTGTATGATGATTTTTATATGATATCTATGACATATAATATACATATAGTTGGGGGTTTTCAACTTTAAGCTTTCCCATAAATTACTGTGTTCATATGTGTGAATTTTTATGGTTTTAATGTGTGCATGCAATTGATTTAATTTCCGCAAGTAATGATCAATGGAGGAATAGATTTTGTATTGTGCATGAAGTCAAATAGTGTATGATCAGGTGAATCTTAGATATAACATATCAGTTATATAATTTCTACATGGTATCAGAGTGATATTTATCATTGGAGCAATTGCAAAGCATTGAAGCGGTTGATTTTTGTGCTGGTGGAATTCGAATTTGCAGCAATGTTTTCTTGGTGTCAAAGTTGAGATGTCTTTCAATGGATTACGATTGGAGTATGCCCTTGAGGGCATCTCGAATTATATTGCATGGAAGTACAGGATGGAGGTGGTGCTGGAGGATAATGGGTTGAAGGAGTTCATAGATGCAGAAATTCCAAAACCTGCTTCTAGCGATGCTGCCGCACTTGACGCATGGAAAAAACAAGACAGCAAAATGTCGAAGGATTCTGTTGGAAGGTGTGAAGGATCACATAGTGTCCAGCATTCATGGTAAATATTCTCCATTCTTGATGTGGAAAGATTTGACAGACTTGTTCCAAAGCAAGAGCGACCAGAGGAAGATGGCGCTCAAGGATAAACTCAGGAAAATAAAAATGGAGAAGGGCAAGAGTATACCCAAGTACCTCACGAAGTTCGTCCAGTGCAGGGATGAGCTGGGAAGTGTGGGGGTTACTGTAGATGAAGAGGACTTGGTGAGCTTGGCTCTCCTTGGGCTTCCGAAGAGTTGGCATTCCTATGAGGACTCGGTTAATGGTTGGGAGAAATCGCTGTAGATGGGAGCGACTTTGGTCGGATCTTGTGCAAGAGGAGATAAGGCGAAGTACCAAGTACGGATCTTCATCAAAGAACTCAGATGAAGAAAATTGTGCTTTGGCTACCAAAGCAAGGAAGGGGAAGATAAAAAAGAATGCTTCTCAATCTGGTGCGAAAGGCAAGAAGCAGGACATGTCCAAGGTGAAGTGCTTTCATTGTCACCAACACGGACATTACGCCACTAATTGTCCATAGAAGAAGAAAAATAAGCAGGTTGCTGGATCTGCAGCTGGAGAGGCCTTAGCCTCGCAGTCTGAGCTGGATTTTTCACCGATCGCATGCTTGGTCTCAAGTGTGATGATTTCAGTGTGGTTTCTTGACAGTGGTGCGTCTTTTCATATGACCGGAGACAAAGATTTGTTTTCTGATCTGGATGAGAAAGATCTTGGAGTGCACATCGAGATGGGCGATGATGGTAGATACAGTGCGACCGGTATCAGTACCATTTCCTTTGAGAGGGAATCTGGTAAACCCTTTGCATTGAAGGAAGTGATGCATGTTCCAGGATTGAAGAAGAATCTGATCTCTGTGGCCATGTTGGAAGACAAGGGATATGATGTTGTCTTTAGCGAGGGAAAGGCTTTCCTACGCAGTAAGGCAACTAGTGAAACTTGGAGGATAGGTGTTCGAGTTAAGAACCTTTATCAATTTCAAGTAGATGGCTACGCAGCAATGGCAGGCAAGGCAGAAGGAGTGGTGAGACAGGATGAGGGCGAACTATGGCATAGGAGATTGGGCCATCTTCACCATGGTGCTTTGAAAATTTTGCAGCAGATTTCTACCGGGCTTCCCAAAGGTACACTTGCGCAGTCAGATCAGTGCAAGGGATGTACTTTGGGAAATTTTGTGAAAGCCACCTTTCATGAGAAGGATAGTAGCGCCACGACGATCCTTGAGAGAATTCACACAGACGTGTGTGGACCTTTCTCGTAGTCGACAAAGAAAAGCATAGGTATTATGTGATCTTTGTTGATGACTTTTCTCGTAAGTGCTGGATCTTCTTCATGCAGAAGAAGAGTGAGACATTCTCAAAGTTCTATGAGTTTAATGCACTGGTTGAAAAAGAGTCGGGGAAGCAGGTGAAGGCTCTTAGGAGCGATAATGGTGGTGAATTCATCTTTGGCGAATTCAAGGACTTTTGCAACGCAAAAGGAATTCGAAGAGAGCTCATAGCGCCTCATAACTCACAACAGATTGGGGTCGCGGAGCGAAAGAACAGAACGATTGTGGGTGCTGCACGGGCGACGTTGCATGATCAGGGCCTTCCCATACACTTGTGGGCTGAAACTTGCAACATTGCGGTTTATGTGCAAAACTGTTGTCCTCATAGGATACTTGGCATGAGTACACTCAAGGAGGCGTTTTCTCGTAAGAAGCCTGATATTTCTCATTTGAAAATTTTTGGCTCAGCTGTTTGCATTCATGTGACGAAGGATGCCAAGAAGAAGCTGGAGCCGACTGCAGAGGTTGGGGATATTTGTGGGGTACACAGAAACACCCCACAACTATTGTGTGTATTTGCCAGACAGTCGGAAGACTGTTGTGCGACGGATATCAAATTTCTGCGTATAGGCCATGAAGTATTCACTTCCGAGAGGGAGCCACACTTCGTACGCAGATGAGGAGCTAGTTAGTTCAAGGATGAGCCCCTGTGGATGTGGATCACCCACAAGAGGAGTTTCCCTATGGAGTGGAAGAACTTACTCAGCCGCCAACCATCAAAGGGCGGAAGCGCACTGCGAAGCCGAGCGACCGAATCAGATGTAGAGAAGATTGTAGGAGCACCACATCATGCGTCGCGTACAGAGACAACACCGACCGATATACTGGATACATGGCTCTGATGAGAAAGTGTATCATGACAGAACCATCCTCTTTCGAGGAAGCTGTGGAGGACCCTACATGGGTAGATGCCATGGTGGAAGAGTATGATTTGATTGTCAGAAACAGTGCATGGGAGATTGCCCCAAGGCCAGAACGGAAATCAGCGGTAGGTTCAAGATGGATCTACAAAGTGAAGCAAGCAGCTGATGGGAGCGTTGAGAACTACAAGGCAAGATTTGTTTCCTAGGGCTTCTCACAGATTGAGGGGATTGACTATGAGGAAACCTTTGCACCTGTCGTAAGGCATTCTTCCATACGGAGCATCCTATCTCTCTCAGCGCAGATGGGATGGCACATTTATCAGATGGATGTGAAGACTGCGTTCCTCAATGGAGTCATTAAGGAGGAGGTGTACATAGAGCAGCTCGAAGGTTTCGAGATCTTCAGCAGCAATTCGCATGTGTGCAGGCTCAAAAGAGCATTGTATGGGTTGAAACAAGCACCTCGTGCTAGGTACACATGGATAGACAGTTATTTCACCGGTCTTGGATTCACCAAGAGTGAGGCGGATCCAAACCCTGTACTCGTATAGTGGTTGAGGTTGTTGTCGGCCGATCATTGTACTTTATGTAGATGATTTGATACCGACCGTATGAATAAGCTGATACCGTTGTAAGGCCGATCTTGGTAAAGAGTTTCGAGATGAAGGACTGGGCCTCCTTCATTATTTCGGGATTGGAAATCTAAGTCACAGTTGATGGATTGCTTGTGTCTCAAGGCATGTATACCGGGAGATACTAGATAAGTTCAACATGCATGGTTGAAAGCCTATCGACACTCCTCTTCCTAGTGGTTGAGGAAGGAGGATGCTATACTCCAAGAGAGGTAATGGATGCCATCACATCGACAAATACTGGTGGGGTCACTTTATATCTAGTCAATACATGACTCCGACATAGTGCTACGCAAGCGAACCAACTTTCGGTGTTATGGTTAAGCCTACCAAGCTCTTTGGAAGTTGGCAAGCATGTATTGAGATATCTCAGAGGCACATTGGGATATGGATTATGGTACGTACAAATTCTGGGATGAGGTGAAGTCACAAACATTTTACGCATTGGGCGTGTGGAGCCCAACGGACAGAAAGAGCACATCTGGAGGGATTTTCAGTATCAGGTTGACAACAGTTTCTTGGTACAACAAGAAGCAGAGATCCGTGGCACTCAGTTCAGCAAAGTCTGAGTACATGGCAGCAAGTTTGGCTGCATGTGAGGCTATATGGATGAGGAAGATCCTGGTCGGGTTGTTTGGTTCACACTTAGATCCTACTATGATATATTGTGATAATCAGAGTTTCATAAAACTCTAGGTTAATCCAGTATTTCATGATAGATCTAAGCACATTGACAGCCAGTATCATCATATCATAGATTGTGTGCAGCGGAAGATCATGTTACTTTTTTACATTCCTACGAAGGATCAGGATGTTGATATCTTGACAAAGGCGCTCACCAAGAGAAAATTAAAATACCACAGGGGTAGGATTGGGGTGGCAGATAATCCCTATCTTGTTGAGAGGGAGTGTTGAGATTGCAATAAGATGATGAGCTTAGTGGAAAGAAGTCACCTTCATTAAGTGGGCCCGCAGGCTATTTTTGGCGCAAAGTCTATTTTTAGACATGTCGATCATATTCTATGAGTTGCAGGATGCTATTTGTGGATGGTTGGTCAAGTTGGAAAAATAGATGGACTTCTATTTTTAGACATATTGGGCGGAATCTATTTTTAGATTGCCAGTTTAAAAATAGATATGTCGAATATTATTAGCTCTTAATAATATTTGGACTATAAACATTATCTTATTCTCTTGGAGCACTTCAGTTAAGTGCACAGATGTGGCACAGGAGCTGACAGAAGGAATTACGCTATTCCTGAGGGTTAAGTGGAGTTATTGCATGGAGACTTTAGTTATAACTCATGTGACAGAGTTTGGTGGAGTTATTGAGGTAGTTGGTGGAGTTGTGTTCAGTTTAACTCAGTTAGACACAGTTGAGCTAGTTGTATCTAGTCTAACTAATTAATACACTAGTGAGAGTGGTGTGAATTAATTATTAATTAATTCACTAATTATTAACTCATTAATCAACTGAAGAATACATCAATTAACTACAGTGCATGGACAGTTTCAGTGGAGACCAGTGGAGAGGTAGGTGAAAGAGCAGTGTGACTATCAGTTGTGACCATACTGGTGCATGAGTTTGCACCCCACATTGATGGAGATGCCATTGAATATTTCACAGTGAAATCCAGGTGGATTCGAGTTCATTCAAAGCCCATATTCAGCAGGGATTGCGTAGTAGAGGCAGGCTAGCAGGTGGCAGAGATCGGTGCATGGGATTTGATAGATCGGACCTGATTAGTGTGTAGCAATTGGAGATTGTACTGAGAGCTTGTGAGAAGCTTTGTATGATGATTGTTACATGATCTCTATGACATATAATATATAGATAGTTGGGGGTTTTTAGCTTTAAGCTTTCCCATAAATTACCGTGTTCATATGTGTGAATTTTTATGGTTTTAATGTGTGCATGCAATTGATTTAATTTCCGCAAGTAATGATCAATGGTGGAATAAATTATGTATTGTGCATGAAGTCAAATAGTGTATGATCAGGTGAATCTTAGATATAACACATCAGTTATATAATTTCTACACCTATTACATAAATAAATAAATGGTGAAAGAAGTGAAAGGATTGCTGCGCAGGGAGGTGAAGCAAGCAAGTTTGTCGAGGTATTGTCTAGGCTTGTTGGCAGTGAAGCAATGTTTGTGCCCCTAAAGTGACTCTATTGGGGTATTGTCCAAGCCTAGTGGCAGTGAAGCAACACTAGATATGAAAACTCATACTCTAAATATCCTAAACTTGTTGCGCACATTGCCCTTTCCTAGATTGAAACAATTGTGAAACGATGTATATTTGTTTGTTGAACCAAATAGACAAAAGTGGGGTACTATGTATATAACCAGGTCAAAAGGGGGAAAGTAGAATAAATTGAGGTACTACGTATATAACCAGGTCAAATTGGGGAAATCAAGGAAAACTGATTGGTGAATCAATACTTCCTGAAGGGTTGACCCTTTAACTGAAAATTTATTCCTAAACAAAGTGTAACACGCTCCTCCCACATTTACCCACTTTCACTGGCTTGTCGGTGTAAACATGAGTTTAGGGCTACTATGACATGACTCCATCTCCTAATTCCAGTTAAGGAAGCGAAATAGACAAACTGGAACCTTATTTATATTCCACATGAACTACAAGACACCCAAGATCCAAGCAACCACTCCCATTGTCCAATACCTGAGCTAGAATGCTTATTTTTCAGTGAACTGGGATCCCAAACACATGCATGTCAAGGCCTCCATGTATTTGAGGGCCTCCAACCGCATGCATAAGTCTACCAGGGTGAAGTTATGACCAAAATTCCACAGTTTAGAGGGCGCGGTCATAGATTTTAAGGCTAAATTCCAGGTCAACCTCCATACCACTACCCATAACTCAATGAGACTTTCCGGAATGATAATTAACATCAAGACAAATACATTCATGCCAAAATTGATCAAATACTTGACCTAACTAGGCCTAACCATGACAGTCATTTCGTCAAACATATTCAGAACATGCAATTTACAGGTCATGAATGCATATCTGAACATAAGGGTCTGATACTTATCTGAGAATCATCAAGAAGGTTTAACTCCCTCTCATAATAGTTGCAATCACATTTTTTAGCTCATGCATTCATTAACCCTTAATCGACAAATCAAACATATCAAGAGCCATAGCTAGAACCTGTTATGGAACTGTGATTATAGCCAACATATAACCAGAATAATAACCATGATAGAACAACCATCAAGTCCACATAATAAAAAGTACAAGTACTCATGAAATTGAAGAGGAAAAGAGATCATATTAACAAATGTAAAATCAAATCATGTCAGGGACTTCCACGTACCACCCGACCATAGATTGATCTGAACCAAATCTTTCTTTCATCCAATCACCCCCTGTGCCATGTTCCAAACATGAATATGGGACTCAAGACGAAAACAACCAGGGCTTCCCATAGATTAAACCACATCCACTCTCATGCTCCTGTGATCTCCCCAAAACTGGTCAAGAGATCGCATAATCAAATCAATAGATAAACAACTAGGACTTCCCGGAGATAAAACTTCCTCCACCCTTACACTTACCACAATCCTGCCAAAACTGGTCAAGGGATTACTAGGCCCAAAACAAGCTTGGATGCCTAAGAATTTCTTCACAAATACCTTGGGGAATTTTCATGTCTCCACCCTTAGTCTTTACCACAATCTCACTAAATCCAGTAAAAGTATTACTAGGCCCAAAAAGGGGCTTGGATGCCTCAAAATTTGCTCACCAATACCTTGAGTAAATTGTTTGTCTCCACCCTCAAGCTTTATCACAATCCCACCAAAACCGGTCAAGGGATTTCTATGCCCTATGGGAATTTTCCTGAGACCACCTCACCCAATTCCAAAACCATCCAAAAATCGAAAACTCAACCAAATAAAATAACCCCATCACACCATGTCTATTTGGAAATGGAAAGATAAGGCTAAAACCATTGTCACACCTGGAAAACTCGTGCCAATGATAGCAAGAGAACCAAATACACATATGCATGTACGATGCATTCACAATCAATCTATGAAATCACACATGCAACATGTTACCTACAAGTCTTCATGTTGAAGCTGCTTGATCCAAATTTTCCTTGCTTGTCCTTTGCTTTGCTTTCTTCGATGCTAGAGTGCTCCAAGAATGCTCTAAGTGTGCAATAGTATGAGAGAATAGAGAGAGAGCTCCAAAAATGAACTGACAAAAGTTTTGAAATGATCCTCATAAGCCTTTTTATCATTGAGGCCTATTTAATCTTAATTTTCCTCTATTTTTCCTTCAGTTTTCCTCACATCTGAATCTGTGACCTTTCATCTCCATTTTCTCCTATTTTGCATTATTTTCATAAACAAAATGGCATTTAATGCCTCTTTTCCTTTTCCAATTTCCTTATCCATAATAAACCAAATGAACACACACTAGGATGTTTTTCCCAACATTCGGCTTGGAATACGTGTCTCGTGACCTTGGTCTTATTTCACCTTTATTAACTTTATTACATGAATTTTTAACTTGGGGTTGTTACAAACCTCTCCCCCTTAGGAGAACACCGTCCTCGGTGTTCTATGACACCTATAACCAGAAAGACGGCTGAAAACAAAAATATACTTCCCATGGAGATTTATAACTTAGCTCGATGCAGTATTTACAATAAACAACATGCTGAAAAACAAAACCAGCATGAAAAACATAACAACGTTATAACCATAATGCTTATTGGAGGTTTACAACACAACTCATTGTGGTATTTACAGCAACAACCAAAATATATACATATACCAAAACTTCTTTGCCTTAACCGAAAAACAATGAGGGATACATAGTTTTCATCTGATCAACCATCTCCCATGTACCTTCTTCGGGCCCAAAGTGCTTCCACCGCACTTTAACTTGTTCGATTGCTTGGTTCTAAAGCATGAGATATTTCCATTGCAAGATGAATTGGGGTTCCGACTAGAATTATCCTTCTTTCTCCACCCGCAATATAGACCAATCAATCACATGATCAACATCTTTCACATATCTTTTAAGCAAACATGGAAAACATCATGGAATTTCATTAACAGAGGCAGTGGAACTATGTAGGCCACTAGTCCAATCCTCTCAAGGATCTCTAAAAGCCCGCAATACTGAGCTTCCAACTTGCCACATCATCCAATCCTCAAGGAGCTCCTCTTGGGCTTGATGCGCAAGTACACATGCTCCCCAACATGAAACTCCTTAGATGCCCTATTTTGATCTACATAACTCTTATGTCTATCATGTGGTAACTTTATATTCTTCTTGATAACCTGCATTTCCCATTCCATCTCTACCAACATGTATGGTCCGATCAGCACCCTATTCATTATATCACTCCAGCTAATGGAAGTATAACAACTACGCCCATAAAGCACCTCAAATGGACTCATCGTCAGTGAATCTTGATACCCATTGTTGTAAGCAAACTCAACCAGTGGAATATCCTCTCACATCCTTTGCTAGTGCATAACATACATTCTCAACATTTCCTCCAAAATCCTGTTGACCCTCTTTGTCTTTCCATCTACCTGCAAATGATAATTTGTACTCAAGGAAAACTTTGTACCCAAACCTACAAATAACTCCTTCCAAAACCTATAAGTGAACTTGGCATCTATGTTAGATACAATCTTCTTAGGAATCCCATGCAATCTCATGATATCCCTGATGAATACTTGTGTTACCTCATTAGCTGAATTAGTATAATTAACCATTATGAATTGAGCTACCTTAGTTAACTTTTCAACCACAACCATGATGGAATCATGTTATCTATATGTCCTAGACAAACCTATAATGAAGTCCATGGAAATGACCTTCCATTTCATTTCAAAATCGGAATTGGATGTATTAAAACACCTGGATGCTTGCATTATTCTTTTACCTGTTTATAATTCAAACACCTTGCGACAAATTAAGCTACCTTTTTCTTAAGATTCAACAGATAGTAGAACTTATTCACAGTTGTTAAAGTCTTTTGATATCCTAGATGAACTAGATATGGCTTGAAAAGAAATTCCCTCAAGATAAGCCTCTTGAGTTCATTTTTTGTCTGGCACATAGATCCTATCCCTAAATCTCACCAAACTGTCTGTCGTGAGAAGATAATCCACATCCTGATCACTTGTACCCTGTTGTTGTAACCTGTGCCTAAGCTATTAGAAAATTATATATTACAGAGCAATGGAACACATAAAATATGTGGAAACACAAACACATAAATAACATATAAAACAAGAGAGACACAGGTATATGTGATTCACCCAACTTGGGCTACGTCCACAGAAACAACCCGTCCTTCCTTTCTATTATCCATCAAAATGAAGATACACAACCTACAACGTATCCGTTGTAATATCCTTTACTCTCTCACACATCCCCCTTGCTATTTCTCGCTCAGAGTATACACACCATACACAGACGAAATACAATACCCTCATGCAACAGAGGGGTTTCCTTCTAAGGCAAAAAACCCTAAATTAAACATAACTTATACTGTCAGATCATCAGCCTAATGAACGGCCTAGATTGACTACGAAATTACAATATTTTACATATGTTTTTAGCTTTGGGGACGCTACCCCCGAAACCCCCCGCCAGGGGGGGGGGGGGGGCTCCAAAAGGTCGTTGTTGCCCCCATGGGACCCCCCTGATGGTGATCAAACAATGGGCAAAGTTGCCACCCCGTTAAGAACAGGGTCCAATGCAGCAATACATCTAAATAAAGAAGATAATCAGGCTTCACACCCAACATAAGCTCCATATACCTGTAATATTGTTGTATTGCATGTAAGATAAAATCTTGTAAATGTGTCCCATATGATATCATAGCTGCTATGTGACTTACATGCACTCTACTGCTAATAGAATCTACCACCTTGTTCTCTTTACCCTTCATTTACTTGATCTCAAAGTCAAATTCACTAAGTGTGTCCAACCATCTACTTTGTCTAACATTCAGATTGGGTTGGTCAAATAAATATCTCAACCCACTATGATCACTCATCAACAAAACCCTCCTACCAAGAAGATAGTTCCTCCACATACTCAATGCATGAATGATTGTTGCCAACTCAAGATCATCCATCACATAATTCTTCTCATGATCATTCAATTTCTTTAACTCATAACACACCACATATCCATCTTGCATCAAGACTCCACTAAATCCTCTCTTGCAAGAATTTGTACAAACCACAAACTCTTTATCTAGATCTACAGATTTTAGACCTACCGCGTTTGTAGGAAACTGCTTCAAATGCTCAAAACTAGTTGCACATTCCTCTGTCCATTAAAATTTATTTACTTTCCTCTGCAATGATGTAAAAAGCTAAGAAATATGTGAGAATTTTTGGATGACCCGCTTGTAATAACCCCCTAACCCCGTGAATGATTTGACTTCATCCACATTCTTAGGAGCCACCTGTTTCATGATAGCTCTGATATTTTCTTGATCCACTGTTATGCCTTCCTTGGAAACAACATGTCCCAAGTAATGTACCTTTGTCTAAAATAAGTTGCACTTACCAAGCTTATCATACAATTGATGCTCTCTTAGCAATCACAATATTGTTTCTAAGTGTTCAACATGCTCTTCCTCATTCTTAGAATATATCAATATATCATCAATGAACAGAATCACAAAATTTTCCATATAAGGACGCAATACATTATTTATAAAAAAAATGAAAGTAGCTAGAGAATTAGTCAAACCAAAAGGAACCACAAAAAACTAATAATTCCCACACCTGGTCTGGAAAGGAGTCTTTTCTATGTCCTCTTCTTTTACGTGTACCTAATGGTATCCTGATCTCAAATAAATCTTCGAGAACATGACTGCTCCCTTCAATGGATCAAACAAATCATCAATCCTCGGAAATGGATACCTATTCTTGATCGTCACCTTGTTTAGTTGCCTTTAATCATTTCACAACTTTAGAGTACCATTATTCTTATTTACGAACAATATCGCTGCACTACAAGGCAATACATTTGGCCTAATTTATCCCTTGTCAAATATTTCCTTCAACTACAACTTCAATTCCATTACCTTGGGAGTCCTCATCCTGTAAGGTGCCTTTGATGTTGTTGTTCCTCCTGGTACCAACTCAACAGAAAATTCCACTTCCCTGTGAGGAGGAAAATATGAAATCTCTACTGGAAATACATCCTGAAACTACTGCAAAATTGGGTACCTCTTCAATACTTATGCGTCCTCAACAACCTTACCTTTATCACTGGAAACATGCACTACAAATAACTCACACATTTTCCTATAGCTACACTTTGCTTGCATAGCTGTAATCATTCTAACTGATGTCGGCTTCTTCTTACCCTGCAAGATTCTTTGTTCTTCATCATCATCCAAACACTCAATATCCTTCTCATAAAAATCCACCTTAGTCATATGAAGTTACAACCAATCCATACCCAAAATCATACTATACGATCCCAATGGAAGCAAATTCAGATGCGTTGATGTAGGCATATCGTTCAACTCAAAAGCATAATCTCTTACCCAATTATGAACTCTTTTCTTAATACCTGTATCCAACTGCACCAACCAAGAGTTGATATGCACTTCTTTACTCAAACCACAATTATCCACTAGGTCAGAGTTAACATAACTATAATTAAATACAGGGTCAATCAAAATAGAAACAACTCGATCACAAAGCTTATCTTTCATCTCAATAATAGATGCATGGTGATTTTCCTGCTTGTTATCAAATGTTGCATAGAGTCGAGGAATGCATTGTCCAACATCCCCAATTATGTGCACCTCTTGAGAATTAGAGATTTGAGTCCTTCCACCCTAATATGACATAAAATCCTTCTTGATATGATCCTTTCCACATATCCAACACTGTAATTATCTCCTACCATCACCTATATTCTGCTGCTCTCCAAGATGAGGTCCACATCCCTTCTCTATTGCATTAAACTTCTTGTAAGGAGCAACATTCTATTTCTCACCTGCATCGTGAAGTCTTGTTCTCTTCGTTGCCCATTTTCCTTTAGTCTTGTCATTCACTTTCCAACCCTACTTAGACTCAGTATTATGCTTCGATTTCTCATAACAATGCTTCAAATTTCTAATGACTTATTCCAGCGACCGAGGCTCATCATACTCAATCTGATCCTTAAATGCTAATGGAATTCCACTGATGAACCTATGAACTTTGGTTTTCTCATCCTTAAGATATGACACATACCTCAATAATTCGAGGAATTTAGTCATGTACTCCTCATCTATCATTGATCCCATCTTTAGCTCATAAAATTCCTTGGCCTTATTGTCATAGTACCTCTCTAACAAGTACTTCTTCTTGAATATTATCTTGAATTCATGCCAACTCAAATCCTCTGTCCTGGTGTCTCTGACACACTTCACATCTTCCCACTAGATTTCTACTTTCCCTTTGAGACTGAAAAAAATTATCCTGGCCTTCATGTTCTATGTGTAATCATGCAGCTCAATTAACTTCTTCATCCCAATAAACCATGCCTCTACATCTTCCAGTTTATTCAGATCTCCATCAAATGTAGGTGGCTTGGATTTTTTGGACTCATCAAACCAATATCCATTGTCACTACTCCTGTAAGGATGATAACGATGATGACCATGACATATGTCTGAAACTGAACTAGAGTAGAACCCATATCCACTGCCTCTTCTATCAATTGTATCTAACAACCTGCCATCTTTGGATGTGTCATCTCTATCTAACCTGTGCCCACCCTAAGACCTACTACCATATGCCCCATTAGTCTTGTCCATAATTGATTTGTGGTTGTCCCTATCTCTACAAGTCTGAAAAACTCTGAAGAATAACTACATTGACCTCTGCTTGTTTCTCCTATGCCCTGGAAAGTATTTCCTGTGACTGAATGATCATGTCATTATCTTCTTTGCAACTTATGATTTCTGCCTTTAAATTTCTCAAAGTGTCTACAGGAGAGTACCCATATCTTGGTTTCTCGTCTAATCTGTAAGGAGATTCTCGCGAACTGTAATCCACAATTTTTTTATTCATCTCTAATCCTCTTATTCCTACAAACATACCATGTCAGATAAACCAAATGCAAACATAATCAACAAACCTCAGTGAAGTTCATGGAAGGCTATCTTGTATGCAAAATCAATCCATATTAGCATGATACATGTATATAAATAGTCCTATTAATATAATGATATCATGCATAATAACACAAACGACATACCATGACCTCAAGCATGACAATCATAACCATGACAATGCACGCATAACAACCATATAGACAAATAACATTCATGCACGACAAACACATTCTTCTCATTCAGTCCAAGTATTTGAACCATGCTCTAATACCAATATGTAACACGCTCCTCTCACATTTACCCAATTTCATCGAATTTTCAGAGTAAAAATGAGCTAAGGGATGCTATGACATGACTCAACCTACTAAGTGTAGTTAAGGAACCATAATCGATAAACTGGAACCTTATTGATCTTCCTCAGGAACTACAGGACACTCAGGAGTGAAACAACCACTCCCAGTGCCACAACCTTAAGCTACAATGTGTTTTCAGTGATATGGGCTCCATACCACATGCATGACAAGGCCTCCATGTGGTTGAGAACGTCTGACTGCATGCATAAGCCTACTAGGGTGCGATTATGAACCAAATTCCATAGTTCAGAGGGCACGGTCCCAGATTCTGAGCCTAAATTCCAGGTCAGCCTCCAGACCACTGCCTAGGACTCAATGAGACTTTCCAGAATGATAATTAACATCAATAAAAAGCCATTATGCAAAACTTGATCAAAGACTTGACCTAACCAGGCCTAACCATGACAATCATTTCGTCACACATATTGAGAACATGTAATCTACAAGTCATGAATGCAAATTTAAAAATAGGGGTCTAATACTTATCTGAGAATCATCAAGAAGGTCTAATTCCATCTCATAGTATCTACAATCACATTTTTTATCTCATGCATTCATTAACAATTCATCAACAAATCAAACATATCAAGAGCCACAACGAGAACCTGTTATGGAACCATGCTTATAATCAGAATAATAACCATGATAGATCAACCATCAAATCCACATAATAAAAAATACAAGTACTCATGAAATACACGAGGAAAAGAGCTCTTATTGACATATGAAAAAACCAACCAAGTCTGGGACTTCCACGTACCACCCGACCATATATTGAGCTAAACCAAATATTTCTTTCAGCCAATAACTCCCTTGCAATATTCCAAGCATGAATGTGGGACTCAAGACAAAAACATCCAAGTCTTCATGAATATTAAACCACATCGACCCTCATGCTCCCGCAATCTCACCAAAATTGACAAGAGATCACATAAGCAAACCAACACATAAACAACCAGGACTTCCAAGAGATTAAACCACCTCCACCCTCGGGGTTTACCACAATCCCGCCAAAACCAGTCAAGGGATTACTAGGCCCGAAACAAGATTGCATTCCTTAGAATTTCTTCACCAATATCTTGAGGAATTTTCATGTCTCCACCCTCAGGATTTATCACAAACCAACCAAAAAAGGTGAAGGGATTAATAGGCCCAAAACAAGCTTGGATGCCTCAAAATTTCTTCATCTATACCCTGAGGAATTTTCCTGTATCCACTATCAGGATTTACCACAATTGCACCAAAATCGTTCAAGGGATTCCTAGGCCCTATGGGAATTCTCCTGAGACCACCTCACCTGGTTCAAAAACCATCCAAGAATCCAAAGCTCAACCAAATAAAAGGACCCCATCACACAATGTCTATCCGTAAATGGGAAGGCAAGGTTGAAAACACTATCACACCTAGAAAAAACCCATGTCAATGACAGCAAGAGAACCAAATGCATACATGCATGTACCATGCATTCACAAACCATCTATGAAATAACACTTGCAACTTGTTACCTGCAATTCTTTTTGCTAAAGTTGTTTGATCCAACTTTTATTTTCTTGTCCTTTGCTTTCCTTTTCCTTCCTTTTCCTTCTTGTCCTTCCTTTACTTTCCTTTATCCAATGCTAGAGTGCTCCAAGGATGCTCTAAGTGTGCAATAGTACAAGGGAATAGAGAGAGAGCTCCAAAACTGAACTAACAAAAGCTGTGAGCTTATCCTCAGAAGCCTTTTTATCATTGAGGCCTCTATTTTCTCCAATTTCCTCTATTTTTCCTTCAATTTTTCTCACATGCAAATCCGTGACCTTTTATTTACCTTTTCTCCTATTTTCATTTATTTTCATAAATAAAATGTCAATTAATGCATCTTTGCCTTCGTGAGTTCCTTTTCCAAATTCCTTAGCCATAATAAACCAAATGAACACCCACTAGGATGGTTTGCCCAACATTCAGCTTGGAATACATGTCCCGTGACCTTTATAACAACCCAAGTTAAAATTTCATGTAATAAAGTTAATAAAGGAAAAATAAGACCAAGATTATGGGACATGTATTCCAAGTTGAATGTTGGGAAAATTATCCTAGTGGGCATCGGTTGTTGTTTATTATGGCTAAGGGGAAATTGGAAAAGGCAATGGAAAAGGCTTTGAAAAGACAAAAAGGAATTATTGGACTTTTTTTTATGAAAATAAAGGAGAATAGGAGAAAAGAGAGGTGAAAAGTCATAGGTTTCATGTGAGAAGGAAATTGAAGGAAAAAGGAGGAAAAATGAAGAAATTTGTGTAACAGCCCTGATCGAAATTCCATGCAATAAAGTTAATAAATGAAAAATGATAACCAAGGTCATGGGACATGCATTACAAGCTTAAGTTTGGGGAAAAAACATCCTAGTGGGTGTTCATTTGGTTTATTATGGCTAAGGGAAATTGGCAAAGTGTTACATAGTATTTTGTCACCATCCCTACAATCCCCATCCCGAATATTGGAGGACCATTTCAGTGACTTCTGTGTATTTTCATACCTTGCAAAAAGTGTCATTGCATCCCTTAGCTTGACAATAACATTTCTTCTCTTGATCATTCCTAAAGCAGGCTCTCAAAAACATATGAATTTGGGTCGGTGCTGTTAGGCAGTTATGGCCTCGTGCCCACAGAGAAATTAACACTGGGCCTCGCACCCATTGGCGCTTTGTCTCAGTGGACTGCCCGCGCCAAGCTGTTTTTGGAATTTTTTTAAAAATAGAAATGAATTTTCCATGCCTAACCACTTCGTGAGCGAAGTCATCATGGTTTGTTCGATTGAATAATGTCGAAGTACTTCCTTTGGATTTGTGTTTCCTATAATTGAGAAACTCCCCAAAGGATAAGTCCTCCCTTCCACCTTTTGAGGGATCCCAAACCATCTCCTCCTCTCCTATAAATACATCCTTCTCACATAGTTTCAGCTAGTTGAACAGTCCTTACTATAGCTGGTGTGAGAATAAAACAAAGAGGAATCCATTGTAGAGAGAGAGTTTAGGCCCATTGCCTCGCCAAGTCCGATCCCCAACGAATGCTTGAGACGCATTTGACTGGACCCATCAAAGGAGGCTACAACGTCAAGGCTTTTAGGTTGTAAACTTCTTTTCTCTATCTTTAATGCAAGACTAGGTTTTTGGTTCTGATTTTGTGTTAGATAATATGCAAAGTGTTTGATTCTCCTTGACCAATTGAATAGTTGTGAATGAAAATATGTTTTCGTATGATGTCACCATTCACTTGATCCTTGTGCATGTACACAGACATTATCACTGAAAGACCGCGATGTGTGGAGACAAATATTAGCGGATCGCTACTGCAAACAACAACAAAAGCATTGGACCAAGGTAGGCCATCTATCCTAACTCGTTTTCATTTATAAGCTAGGAGTATGAAATTCCAGCTTGTTCCCTTGTTGCTAGACCCACTCCAGGGCTAGAGGGATCGTCTTTGTCCGTAGAGGGGATTTACCTGCATAACACAAAGGTAATGGCACAAGCTTTAAAAAGGCAAGAGGAATTAATTGGCATTTTATTTATGAAAATAATGTAAATTAGGAGAAAAGGAAAGTGAAAGGTCACAGGTTGTATGTGAGGAGGAAAATAATGGAAATTTAAGAAAATAGAGGCCTCATTAATAAAAAGGCTTCTCAAGACTAGTTCACAACCTATTGTTAATACAGTTTTGGAGTTCCCTCTCTCTATTCTCTCTCTCATACTCTTGGACACTTATAACATTCTTGAAGCACTCTAGCATTGGAGGAAAGGAGGCAAAGGAAGGACAAGTAATAAAAGGGAAGAAAATATCAAGCAAGGATGAGTGGGAATCAAGCAACTACAACAGAATTACTTGCAAGTATCAAGTTGCATGTATGGTTTCCTTACTATTTTGGGCATGCATGGTACATGAATGTTTGTTTTAGTTCTCTTGTTGTCTTTGGAATGGTTTTTTCCAGGCGTGAAAATGTTTTTCAGCCTTGCCTTGCCATTTTTGGATAGCCATGGTGTGATGTGGTTCTCTTTTTTTGGTTGAGTTGGATTTTCGGATGGATTTGAAGCTAAGTGGGGTGGTCTAAGGATTTATCACAAGGCATAAGAATCTTGGGGTGGGATATATGGTCAATTCTGGGTGTGAATACCCTTGATTGGGCCTAGGAATCTCTTGACCGATAATGGCGGGATACATGGTAAAGCCCAAAAGGTGGAGACTTTGTAGGCCTAGTAACCTCTTCACTGGTAATCGTGGGGTACACGGTAAATCCAAGAGGTGGAGACGAACAAATTCCTCACAGTTTAGGTGGAGAGATCTAGAGGCATCCATGCTTTTTTAGGGCCTAATGATCCGGTGGAATTACGGAAAATCCTGGTTGTATTGTTGAGGGTTCCGGTCCTAGGAATCCCTTGGTGGGATATACGGTAAAGCTTGAGGAAACCCTAGTTGGTTTTGTTGTGAGTCCCACATTCATGCTCGGAATATGACACAGGGGTGATTGGATGAAAGAGAGATTTGGTTCAACCCAATCTATGGTCAGGTGGTTCATGGAAGTCCCTAACTTGGTTGGCTTATGCATACATTAATACTAAGTCCCTTTCCTTTTGTATTTCATGTGTAAATGTACTTGTTAATATGTGGTTTTTATGGTTTTTCTATCCTTGTTATTTTTTTATTTATATTCTAGTTATAAGCATGGTTTATGACAAAATTTGGTTATGGATTTCATCATGATTTGATTATTCATGAAATTTGAATGAATATATGTAATGTAGCTATTTTGAGAAGGCATCAATTCTTCTTTACAAATCTCATATAAGTATGAGACCCCTATGCTCAGATTTTTTGTTATGACCTGTAGATTACATGTTTATGATATGTTTGATGAAATTTTTGTCGTTTCTAGTAGGGGTCAGGTAAATTCCTTGTACCAATATTTGTATTAATAGCTTGAATTCACGGTTATTTATCATTTCTGGAAGTTTCATGAAGTTCTGGGTAGAGGCGTCAGACCTAGCTTTGAAAAGTGGCATAGAATCTGGTCGTTGGCTCAGAACTTCCTTAAAAAGGCCATAGTCACTGCCATGACTTGTTGTGGGAGTGACTAGAGGGCCTCAGTCACATGCGTTGCTTGTCATGGGAGTTTTTGAGTGTCTAGCTCATAAAAATGACAAATTTTCTTAGGGGTTAGGCACCTAGAAGGGTTGGTTGTCTCCTGAAGGTTCTATAACTCCTTATGAAGGTCATATTGGTCTTGTTTGTCAGTTCCACTTGCTTAAATGTACATGGGGAGTTGAATCACGTCATAGTAACTCTTCATCACATGTTTACCCCAGTGGAATGGTTATCTTGGGTAAATGTAGGAGGAGGGCGTTACAAAGTGGTAATAGAGCATGGTTCACCCCTTAGACTGGATGGGTGAAATGTGTTGGTGACACATACATGTTAGTTACATATGTGTTCTTTGTGCTTGTGGTCTATGTGCTTGTTGTGTATACATGGTGATGGTCATTTTTGTAGTATGTCGTCATGTGTAAGTTGACGGTGTTGTTGTTGGATTTGGTCGTCATGAAAGAATCTCGGTTGTGCATTTGTTATGCATGTCAGTGTTTATACGTCATTATGCATACATTGGCATGGTTAAAGTTGCCATGCATGAGCTCATGGTGTGTGATTGTGGTATAGTCATGAATGGTAATTAGATAATGGTTGAAATGGTGTTTATATGTTGATATGATTATGATTTACATGTATTGCACTAATATGGTTGATCTTGTAGACAATATATCCTCCCTTGAACTATATTGAGGTATGTTGATTATGTTATGTTTCGGTTTAAGATGACATTGTATACTTGTGGGAAGAAGATAAAATATGAATAGAAAAATGATAGACTACATTTCACGAGATTCTCCTTATGGATCAGATGAGCAACATGGTGATGGAAACTCTTCATACATGACAAACACATTAAGGATTTTTAAGGCAGAAATAATAAGTTTCAAAGAAAATAATAACAGAATCATTCAGGCACAGAAGAAACAAGCAAAAGTTACTGTAGTAATCCTTCAGATTTTTTCATAATTGTAGATACAAGGATCGCTTAGGATCAACCATGGGCAGGATGATAGGATTAATGGGGCATATGGAAGTAGACCTCATGTTGGGCACAGGTCAGATAGGGTGACACAATCAGAGATGGCAGGTTCTTGGATACACCAAATAAAAGAGGTGATGGACACGTTCTATTCTATTTCTAGTTCTGACAGGTACCATGGACATCATCGTTATCATCCTTATAGGAGGATTGACATGGGATATTTTCCATATCAATTCAAGAAATCCAAGTGACATACCTTTGATGGGGATTTGAAGAAGTTGGAGGATGCAGAGGCATGGTTACTCAGGATGAAGAAGTTATTTGAGATGCACAATTACACTGAGAATATGAAGGCCAAAATAGTTATATTTAGCCTTAAAGGGAAAGAAAACATCTGGTGGGAAGATGTGAAGCAGGTCAGAGATATCAAGAAAAGGATTTTAGTTGGAATGAATTCAAGAGACTCTTCAGGAAGAAGTATATGTCATAGAAGCACTACAACAAAAAAACCAAGATATTATATGAGCTAAATATGGTAATGATGATGGATGAGGAGCATACGACCAAGTTCCTGGAGTTTTTGAGGTATGTAATGTATCTTAAGGATGAGAAAGCCAAATTTTAGAGATTTTTCAGTGGATTCACATTATCATTTAGAGATCGGATTGAGTATGATGAGCCACGGTCGCTTGAGGAAGTCATTGGGAAATTAAATCACTATTATGAGCACTCAAAGCATAAGACGAAATCTAATCAAGGTTGGAAAGGGAAAGCCAAAGTTAAAGGTAAATGGTAGCAAAAAAGAGCAAGACCTCATAATGCAGGAGAGAAAAAAAATGTTACAGCTTACAAGAAGTTCAATGGGTCACAACCTGGAGGGAAGCAGAATAAAGGTGATAGTAAAGGACAATTGCAGTGTTGGATATGTGGCAAGGAGCATCTCAAGAGGTATTTTCTGCATAATCAGGTTCGTAGGCCTCAAATTTATAGTGCACAGACAGTTGGGGATGTTGGGTAGAGCATTCCACAGATCTATGCAACATTGGATAACAAGCATGTGTATCATCAGGCATCTATTATTTAGATGGACGGTAAGCTTTGTGATCAAGTTGTTTTTATTTTTATTGACCTTGGATATAATTATAGTTATGTTAGTCCTGACTTGGTGGATAAGTGTGGTTTGAGTATAGAAGTGCATGCAAAATATTGGTTAGTGCATCTGGCTAAAGGTACAAAGAAAATAGTTCATCATTGGGTAATAGCTTATGCATTCGAGTTGAATGGTATGCCTACCTCAACACATTTGAATGTACTATCGTTGGGATCATACAGTATGCTTTTGGGTATGGATTGGTTGTATCTTCACAAGACTAAGGTGGATTTTTAGGACAAATCTATTAAGTTTTTGGATGACAGCGGAGAATGGAGAATCTTGCAAGATAAGAAGAAGGCAATAAAAATTAGAATGGTTACAACTATGCAAGCAAAACGTAGTCGCAGGAAAGGGTGTATGTTATTCGTAATGCATATTTCTAGTGATAAAGGTTAGGATGCAGAGGTATTGAAACAATGTAAACTTTGAAATGGGAACTATAAACTCAAAACGAGAACTCTAGCCAAAAAACTCCAAAAAAACATGAAAAACAACCTAAAAACAAAAATTATTGATGCTGGAATACTGGAATGTTGGAAAGACTTAAAATTTTTATAATTTTTCAAACATAACATTATGTAAAAAAAATTGTCTAAACAAACTTTAAAAATGAACACCTGAATGAAAGATTCAGTGTTCCAGGAGTAATTTATTTTTTAAATGCTAAAAATATGACGACTTTAAAATCTTAGCCTAAGACAACTTGACACATTGCAACACAAATTTAAAAGACAACCATAAAATTGACACAGAGTGTATGAAACTCGACTCAATGTAATGAAAACTTAAATATCAACCATGAAATTGACACATTGTGCGGGAAGACTCGATATTTTACAACGAAAAACTTTAAAATCAACAATCAGATTGACACATAATGTGATCGAGTTGTTATTCGAGAATCGATATAGTCCCTGTAGAAAAAAATAAAATAAAACAAAATAATAAATAAATATATAAAAATGAAAACACACATACACACAGATATATATATATATAAAGAAAAAAAACGCGAACCCTTGATGAGTGCGCTCTACAGAATAATACATCCATATGCCCTCAAGGGACATATGTGACTAGAGTCAAATAAGGCACATTATCCTCCAACATTTATCTTCCGCATGGATGGTAAATATCTTGAAATTGCAGTGTTGTATGTCTGAAGGGATCCATGGTTTCTCACCTTCACTGCAACGCAGACCCTTGATCCATTTTACAATCTTTGGATCGATGGTAGCACTTAGGAAAGATGTAGAAAAAAACCTAGCACTGCACACACACTCCATCCTTTCCTCCCATTGTCATATACAACACAATAATACATTGAAACCTAAATTTTACAAATGGATGGAATAAAAAAATATAAATTATAAACAATATATCCTAACTAGAATTTTGGTAGCTTATTTAAAGAAAGATATTTTTTTATGTTCTAATAGAAAGAAGACATTAGAAGAAGCCAAAACTTCCTTCTAACATATGATTAATGTCATACATTAGAGGTCACTTCCATGTAGATCTTTGTCACGTATCAAAGGCATTGTCATGCAGATCAATATCACATATTAAGAGCATTTTCATGAATATCATTGTCATATCCATCAAGGTCAGTACCATACAAGGTTATAGCTCTATCAAAAGTCATTATTATGCCAATTTTATCGTCATATCAATGTCAATATCATGTCAGGGTTATTGTCACTTCCATACAAGAAGTTCAATTATATCACTATCATGTCAAGATTATTGTCACTTATAAAATTTAGAAACAAATCGAACACATTGAGAAAATAATGGCTACATATTCTAGATTCAATGAAGGTAGAGAATATTCCTCACCTATTTTGAGCAAAGCATAGTCCATCCATGATCTTATTTTGTAAGTTTTCATTCTCTTCAAATTCTTGAAAGGAATTACCTTCAAATTCTAAAATCACTGAGTTTATAAAATTGTGAATGTGGTTTTTGTAAATGAACAATAAAGGTGCTAAAAACTCAACTTTCAATATTGTCTTACATAATTGTAGTATTTCTTTATCCCTAAACATCTTAAGAAAACAATCATCCCTCATCACCCAATGAACATTAAAACCCCTTAGTTGCTCAGTAAATCTATATACAATTTGAAAAGGTAAGAAATCTAAAATTACTCATTCGTTACCCAATTCATTATGACAATAATAGAAATTCTATTAAAATTGTTAAATTTTAAAATTAAATCAACTAGAACATATCTAAACGTCATCTTATATCACTATTCAAAATTTTCAATTACACAGTGCTTTTCATCATAATATATTATACTTTAAGTAAAATTATATATCTATATTTTAAATAGAATAGTATATCTATAATGATAAATAGAATAGTATATCTCTAAATCATTAAATCATTAAAGTGTATTTTAAGTCAAATGGTATATCTCTAAATTTATATAACATTACATACTCCATTACAAAGTGTATATTATTTACAGGTAGTAACACTTGTAGTTCTTAAAAAATTTCTATACAATGAACTAAGATTCACTTAAAAAATGATATATTTTTTTTTAAATTTGAGTAAAGGTGAATATAAAGTGCACTAGGGGTATTTCTATTTAACTCAAAACACTTTGAGAGAGACAAAAATGCATATAAAATACAAAAATTCATCTGTTACCTTCTTAGGGTGAAAGCCTTGATTGGATCATCAGATTTCTTCTTCTCCGTCCTCTAATTCCTGGCTGCATCATCTAGCTTATTGGTTTTATATCTTTGTTCTACCTTCCTTCATTCCGTGGCTACTTGCTATTGTAGATTCTGCTTATAGGATAGGAGTAGGAATATGAATACTCTACCACCTATATGGTGGTTTTTGTTGGCTTTATCACTCTAGCAGTCATAGGCACCTTGCCTTCATACTCATGGTTACTTTCACTACAGGCCTTGACCATAATTACAACTGGTTTTTTATTAAGGATGAATTGAATATATATATATATATATATATATATATATATATATGCGGGTGAGTATCGGTTGTACAGCAAGAGAGACCCTATTGGACATTGGACAATGTTATTGGGGAGACACTGTTTATTGGTTGACCAACTAGCATCAACGGAGAGTGGGTGCAGGGAAAGGTTGTTGAGGATAGAAGGATATTATCTGTGAATGGAAGGAAGGCGAAGCCGATACCTCCATTCATAGAGTTGTCCATTCTATAGGACAGACCTATTACGCTCTGCAACTATGGGTAGCAGGCGGATGGTGGGTGGGTGTCGGGGAAAGCCTTAATGCCAATGCCAATGCCTTGTGGATAGTAATGGTGGGTCGAGAAAGCTAGTGTGTGTTCTCGAAGGTGTGAGTATTTGTTGGGCATGAAAGGAAGAAGATCTACGAAGATCAGGAGGATAATATAGTCAGTTATGAGCCCGTAGTCAGAGGTATTATGAGCCAGTAGTATGAACTGGTATTATGAGCGAGTATCCTAAACCTGTATACTGTATTAGGAGCCTGTAGTAAGAGCCTGTATTATGAGGTATTATGAGCTGATATTTATGAGGTAAGGTGATGAACTAAGGAACCAGTGACTAGCTGCTACTGCTAACAATTAGTTACGGTAAGTTGTATCCTTCTTATCTAATCTTTATATGTTATTTCCAGCCAGCGGCTAAAGGTGGGAACATGGTGGAACCTGCTAATTTTGTTGTTGTCGTTTCCCTTCTCACAATGTAACCCTCTAATCTAGTCTCATTAGATGCATATACTACTAAGTAATCCATATGTCCTTGGTTGTTAATACTAGCCCAAGTACCATGAAATCTATGTTATAATGCTTCAGAACCTCCACTGGAGTCACCTCCACAACTCATAGCAGGGCTAGAGCCAAGAGGAAGTAGAAAATCCCACCCAAGTTTCCAAAAAATGAGGAGAATGAAGAGGTAGATCAGACCTATCAAGGAGAGGGGACTAGAAAGAAGGGACTAGATCTCTTCAGGTTCCCACATTCCGAGGATGAGGTGAACCATTGTTCACGATACACCCCCAGAAAGAGGTTAATTGTTTTATTGCTTGACTTCTCCACTTCTTTTGAATATAAATTTATAGAAATAAATGAAGTTCAGTAAAACTTTTTACTATATTAAATAGGAACCAAAAAATATGGTCGCATCAAAATCTCTATAGATTGAAAAATCAATTTGAGTAAAGGTGAATATAGCGTTATAGAAATAAATGAAGTCAGTAAAAAAATTTACTATATTAAGTAGAAACCGAAAAATATGGTTGCATCAAAATATTTATAGATTGAAAAATCAGAATCGATCCAATTCCTTGGAAAATAGTCCGCGACCTTAAGGATTAAGGTCACAACAGCCAGCTAGTTGCGAATGAGTAAGCGTTAGATATTACAGAATGGGAAAAGACTTAGAATGGAATTTGTTGTGTGTAGGATTTTTCGGATTTATCACATCCATTTTTGTTAGAATCGACGTTTCGAACCAATCTTCGGTGGTTCATTTTAATTTATAGCTTGCTTTAAACCATAACATGATGAAATCCTAGATTCTCTGTTTGCCACTGCTTAAAGAGGGTGATTCGAATGGAAAATGGCCTACACCCATGGTATTCATCCACCCATGGTATTTATCTGCCCATGGTATTGTAAGTGGTATCTACTCATGGTATCCCCCTATGGTATCTACCCATGTTATTGTAACTATAAAAAAATGGACAAATTGTCTAGCACAATGTAGCTTCTACAATTATTCTTTGTTTTTTAATTAAAAAAAAATTGTGGTTTTATTTACTGTGTGTTCTCTCCTTTTTTTCTGGAATTCTAATTTTGTAGATATTTCCAAGTCCATTTCAATTTTTTATATCTTGGGGCCTCCCCCAAGATCCAGATCAGTGGTATCATAGCCAAATTACGAATCCATGGGAATGAGGGTTTGAAGCATATTTCAGTTTCAATGTTTTGCAGCAGTCTTCAGCAAACTCCATGATTTTTTTTAGCGGCAAGTTTTCAGATCATATCTAAAAAAATTGTTCAAACATTTAAACAAAGACCATATCTGGATTCCTCGTCAAAAAATTCCCAAATTCAAAAAAAAATCGGCCAAATTGCAGTTTGGATGAGGGAGATATTTTAAAATCAACTGCGTTGTAGAAAATTTTCTTACGAAAATTCATGGATGACGTCTCTCCTATCATTGTTTTGCATTTTTTGTGGAGCATTTCAGAAAAATGATTACGGATCTGAGCTCCTCTTGAAAAATCACCCAATTTCAAAAACTATTGGTCGAAACGGAGTACAGATGAGGGAGATATCGCTAATTTAAAATCAACTATTTTTTTAGAAATTTTGTGACGGCATGACAGTTGCAACACGAATCTAAATTTCCAGAGTGTCAAAATAGGGATTTAAATCACATGGGAAGATGCAGAATGATCATTCTATTTCAAAAAATGGTTACAATAACTATTCTGAGTTATATTGACCGAGTTATGCCCATTTTAAATCTAGAGCAACATTCAGCGCGGGTTCCCTTTGTAGACATGCCCTCCCACCCCGCTTTAGTAGGCACCTACTTCACATTCATTAGTTTCAGCATAGCAACATCCGACTTGGGTTCTTACACCCTCCCACCACAGGATATGTAGGCACCTGCTAATTCATCAACATTCAACATCAAGGTTGTGGGTCAATTGCACAAAATCCTTATCATCGAAGTCCATTTGCTACGTCACATACTATTAGTATCACAGTTGGTCATAAGCATTATAGGGTATCTCTATCCTTGGATATTCATTTTTCATGGTTCTGGGTCATCCACAAACCCACACTTCATCAAAGTCCATCTGCTAGGCCGCACACTGTTAGCATCAGAGTTGGTCACATGCATTACAGGGTATCTCTAGCATCAGATCTTCGTTTGTCATGGTTATGGGTCATCCACAACCCACACTTCATCGAATTCCATTTTCTTATTTCACACAATATCAGTATCATAGTTGGTCAAAGCATTACAGGGTATCTCTATCCTCGGATCTTTGTTCATCATGGTTATGGGTTAACCACACAAAACCCTTCTCTTCAGTGGATCTTCATATTCAACAAAGGCTTTTCAGGAGGGAACTACATGCAATGGATACCATTTCTTCTTAAGGAGGGAGGAATGATCCAAATGGAAAATGGCCTATACCCATGGTATTCATCCACCCATGGTATTTATCTGCCCATGGTATTGTAACTAGTATCTACCCATGGTTTTCATCCACCCATGCTATTTATCTGCCCATGGTATTGTAATTGGTATCTACCCATAGTATTGACTCATGGTATCCACCTATGGTATCTACCCATGTTATTGTAACTCAAAAAAGGCTATAAATAAAAAGTCTCATTTTGTAAAAGGATAAATTCTCCACCACAATGTAGCTTCTACAGTTATTCTAGAAAGGCTATAAATCATTTCTTTCTTTGTGGTTTTATTTATTGTGTGTTCTCACCTTTTTTTCTAGCATTCTAATTTTGTAGATCTTGCCAAGTCCATTTCAATTTTTTAGAACTTGAGGGCCTCCCCCAAGATCCGGATCAAAAGGACCGCTATAGATGTTCCATCTCTGTTGTTGAGAAAATACTCTGGTGTTTTTTCACTTGCCTTACCTTGACCTGACTGGACTGGACTGGACTGACAACGATGACCCAAAAAAAGGAGATGGCAACATTTTCTCTGATGAACAGGTCAAAAATGTAATGTCATCACAAACCAAGTAAGTCATCTATGTAAATAGAGGTGAAATTGATTCGTCATCTCGTGACTCCTCAATTGATTTTGTGCACTTCATGCACTTAATAGTAAATTATATTTGTAGCACATCCCCGTGGAAACCCTCTGCGCCTGACAAGGCGACGAAGCTGCGGCTAGTGGCTTCGAATGATGGATTTCGTTGTTTCCATGGTCATGGGGACCATCCGGCCGCCATCCAACAATTAATTTTCTTGTGGAGAAACCAACTATTTAATACCCTGGAAGCGTGAACAATGTTGTCCCGGTGAGATTGTACCATCCTGATGAAAATAATAATAATAATTGTAAAGTGCAATCCTCAATCTACATGACAGATTGAGAACATGGATGCATAATGCTCAAACTCAAATCAAACCACACAAACAATAAAATCATTTATTATAGTCAAATGAGATACAGTTTCCACAAATTTGACCCGAAGAATATATATATATATATATATAAGGCATGACCCTACACCCTTCGACCACCTTTCCAATTCCAACCCCCCTCAAAAGCTCTTCCCAATCCTTCTCGGTGTAAGCTCAGAGAAAACATGACAATCACCAGGTTAGAATGATCAAAAACCAACAAGAGAATCCATGAATGTTTAGCAGAGACGATCCCGGACCTTCAAGCACCAAGCACTGAGGCTCCCAATTCCACCCCGGTCCACACTATCTACCCGCTATGTTGTCCCAGTGCCCTTGCCACCTCCACGCTGGTCCCCACTATCTTCCCATTTTGTTGTCTCGCTGCCCTTGCCACCCCCTGCCCTGAACACACGTGGTAGCCAGAATAGTAGACGAGTTCAACCCATCGAAGTTTGAGAAACTGGAGATTCTGGACTACGACAGTGATGGAAAAGTGTACAAGGTTTGACACAGGCGAACCCAGTTCCTCTACGTCGTCATGAAGATCAACCAGGGCCGCCAAACGATATACCGCTCGGACGTCACGCCGGCTGCCACGACCGCCCAACCCAGGGCTGCTCGGCCGCTAGGTTGGGCGGCCATGGCAGAATGAAACAATTATGTAATAAAATATTGTGAAGAAATATTAAGATGAGAATGATTGTATTATTTTATTGCCTATCTTTGACAAGTTAGGCCTTGCATTCTTAGCTTTTAATTTATGACACTTACATGGCCATTTTGTTATCACAACAACATAACTCAAAAACCATATGGAACGTTTCTCGGTGTTGTTGTTCAATCTGAAAGATGTAATAAAAATGATGTGAGCAAGTTCCAATGGTGCTTATGAGGTGGTATCATTTGTCCATTTTCTATGCAGTATATTAATTTGACTTTTTATTACGTTGGTCTTTGTTTTTAATTGATTGATTGTGGGTAGGATATCTATTTTATTAACAAAATTATTGATTAATTGTGAGTAGGATATTTATTTTACTAACAAATTTAGATTTTATAAGAAACAAAACAGGGAAATTCGACAAGTAAATGTTTGGATTTAAGGGAAAACAACGTGGGATATACAACACACACGGAAATTTCAATATGTGGGTGGTGAAAACACGTGGTATGTCATGGAGATATTGAGGGAATATGAATATGATGTTCTGACATCTATCTTGGATTTATATTTATATATGAATATGATGTGTCGTGCTCATTAATTGAGGGCTGACGTCTATCTTGGATTTATATTTATATGAGATGAAATATGAATTTGATGTGATGTGCTCTTTAATTTGGGGTTGACATCTATCTTTGATTTATATTTAAATGAGATGATTGTATGATGTTTTGATAGCGTATAATTTGATCATTATTTTATCGAACTATAGTATTTGTAAGCGCCATCTTACTTCAGTCAGTCTAAATTAAGATTTAGCAATGTTTAATGTGAATGATTAATAAATTGTTGTTTAATGTGTTTAACGTATAAATAATTATATAAACTAGTGAAAAGAAATTATGCTATTTATACTGCCTCGCCTCTCCAAAGTGTTGGTGAAAAACAATAAAATTAAATTGTGTGACAATAATTGATGATGATTAAAGTGTAGTCATATAAATAGGTGGTTAACGTAGGCAAAAATCCATGATATATGTATCTCATCCATCTCATGATATTTTGAATATATATGAAACAATAAATTTAATTATTTGAAATAAAATAATAAATGGTGTACATTAATATAAATGGGTGCTTAATTTTAGGCATGAATCCATAGTATATGTATCACATCCATCTCATGATAAATATGGTTGATAGTATACAAAATGCATCAAAATTGCTAAAGTAATATATATAATTAGAACATATCATTTTCATTTTTATTATTGTTTCAATGAACAATTAGATGCCATAGCATGTGTAAATAGAAACAAATTTCCTCATTATAGAGTTAAATCCAAAGTTCCTAAATTACTATTATATCTTTATTATTATTAATATTTTTTTAAAGATTAATGTGTGTAAATAGAGGTTTCAATTCTTCTAAATAAAAACAAAAATTTATTAAAATAGAGATTTATATGGAAATTGTTGAACTAATAAATTTAGATAGCTATTTATTTATTTTACCAATTTAAAATGGTTTTACATATAAGAAATTATTAAATTTGTTTTATGTATTGTTATTATTAAATTTATAAATGTTCATTGTGTTTTTTTATGAATTTTCTTTACATGCCATTTTTAAAATTTTTGATAGTGTGACTTAGAAAAAACGTAGGGCATGGATTAAGTTTTGCAATGGTCTAATAAGTACTTTAAAGAGATCCCCCCGATCGGGGTGAGAACCAAGGCAATAGGACAAGTGGTGGCAATCGGCCAGAACACCGCCCTACGGACAATTAAGGATTATCATGATGCACCGCCAAAAACGATTAGCAGAGTGGGTGGTGGCATGCTTTATCGTTATGATGAATGTAACTTGCGCTGCTGGCTTGTCAGAGCTCGGGAGGGAAGGAAAGTTTGAGGTAATGTATATACCCCCCTCGCCCAAAAAACTCATGCAAACATTACAGAGTTTACGGAGGACAAAAGCTTGGGAGCTGAGGAGGGAGAACGATTCAGAGGATAGGTATGTATATGTTCCTGTCCCCATTTTAATGAATCCGCCCATGCATAATTGGAACTGGTTAGATACTACAAGCCATGCTGGGATTTTAAATTGTATGCTCTGCTCTTTACCCCCACTGAAAATCCCTTTCCGCCCCCGCTTTAGAGACCCCTGTCGAAGTTTTAAAGTCAATAGAAGTAAGGTCATTACATTGAACAGTGATACTATGCAGGAAATTCGCGTTCTGTGGTGTCTGTGGTGTCTGTGGTGTCTGAGGTGCTCACCATTAGGCCCTAGGTTAGATTACAGAAATAATATGAGTCGAGTTATAACCAAGACCCTCATTAGCAGAATGAATTCGAATATTGATGCGGTTGACTGTATGAATACTGGTTTAGTTTATGTTATTAGTTTGAAGGCTGAGGATGTAAAGGGATGTCAAGACCCCTGTAGGTGCATGGCCAGAGTAGTGTTAGCCGACAAGGTTGATGTTCTTCCACCCAAACCTGAACCTGATACTCATGGCCTTAATTATAAAGCTCAATTTCACTTCAAATGCCTTGTCTCTGAGGTTTGTGTTTCTCATGTTTTCGATGGGAATATCGGAATGCATGGTAATAGAAGCAGGGGTTGTATCATGACTCTGGGTTTTGTACCTGTTATTATTTCTCTGTGTGTTATACTGGATAGGACCAAAGCCATTATGGGAAAGCGCAGTCTCCGTTCAGATATAGCAAAAGGAAAGCAAAAGGTCCAGACAGAACAGGAGCCAATGAAAAGAGGAAGAAAGACAAATAAAGAACATTTAGAGAAGCTAGTGTTGAACTATATAGTGGGTAATTCATCTCCCACCAGAAACCAAATTAGAGGATGGGAAAGAGAGCTGCAGATAAATCCTGAAGACAATGAAGCTGCTGCAGATATCCTGGACTTCATTCAGGACCCTGGCAATACTCAGGGACGCTTCACCTTATTCAACCAAACGATTCACACTTATTGGCTAATGAAATGCCTCTTGGCAAAAGCAATTCAGAATGCACAGCCTCCAGAGTACAAAGTACAACCAAAGACTGAGTCATTCCTCAAAGATCTGCTGGAAAATATTGATACCAATTTGCAGCATATTAAATTTACCCAGCATCAAGCTATACAGAGATTGGATGACAGGATGGGACGACTGGAGAAACTGCTACAGCACATGCAACAGGTGGATATGCCGGGGTCTCGAGCCAATGACCCAGCCCCGGTGTCCTCTTCAGATGAATAGCTACTTTTAATATTCCTGTTTTATGGTTTTTTGGAAAGTTTTTGACCTAAGTTTAGATGATAAGCTTGAGCATATAGAAATCGTAGGACAACTAGCTCATGCGATGTATAGAAGAAGAAGACAATTTCATTTTTGGCAAACTTTTAATGGTATTAGATGGCCAACAGACCTGGTTTCCTGCGGGCAGGTTGAGGCCAAGAATGCTTATAATACTGTAACCTGTCTTTACATATAAATAGAAAATGGAAAGTACCACCAAATTAACAAAAAAAAAAAAAGTACTTTAAAGAGATTTTGTATGCAAAATTTGCGAGCCTAGTAAGTATCCATATCAACTATACTCTTTCGGGTGCACATTACTTTACTACATCAACTCGTAGGGTTAGAGTTTTGCATCTTTATTATTTTACAGTCTAGGAAATCATACTTTATGTTAGAAGGAAGATTTGGCTTCTTCTAATGTCTTCTTGCTATTAGAACATAAAAAACACTCTCTCTTTAAATAAGCTACCACAATTCTAGTTAGGATACATTGCTTTATAATTTATATTTTTTTTATTCCATTCATTTGTAAAATTTGGGTTTCAACGTATTATTGTGTTTTATATGACAACAATGGGAGGAAATGATGGAGTGTGTGTGCAATGTTGTTATGCGGATTAATCCCTCTTCTGTACAAGAGCGATCTCCCTAGTATTCTACGAATAGCTAGAAACAAACATCCATTTGTAAATCGTTTTCTCTAGATTATTTTCAAATCAGAATTATTATAAACAAAGAAAGAGTACATGCCCCTACCTTGAAACCCAACGTTCGGTGCAGTCTTTTATCCAGTCGCTCCAAAGAGTTTTCTCCAGTAAGTAGAACCTGCAATCAAAGACAGTGAAAAGAATTAAAAGCACCTGCAACATATAATAGTTAAGAACAACTAATCTAACTTAGTAATCAAGGAGTCTAAGTATTGAATTATTCAAATAAACACAAGAACAACTCAATGAAAGGGAGATCCATATGTATTATCTTTGAATGAAAAGAGTAACTTTACAACCCGATGCCTTGATGTCGTACAAGTTTCTCCCGAGGTCCTGAACAATCGTTCCTCCTTCAGTTTGACAAGCCTTCCTCTCTTTGAACCAGCATGGATTTATGGACATAAGGGTGTGATCATTCTCATGCCAACAACAGCTAGTGTATAAAGTATTCTCTCTTGAGAATTTCTTCAACAACTAACATGTATATCTACCATTGAGACTGAAACATGGGCTCAATTTATAGGGAAATGGAGGTAGTTTCAGTTCCATGAAGAGGGGGATGGATTCCTCTCATGAATGGATTTGAGCTTTATAGACCAAGGGATAAACTCCATAAGTGGAGGGATAGAGCTCCACGAGAACAAGGATAAATCTCGAATTGATCGCGCCTCTAGGAGCTTCCAGTTGGGAGAATATTCGACCAGTTGGGCTTCTAGAACTTACTTTTTCCTTTATTTGACTTTTTATGGGGGTCTGTAGGTTTTATTAGCAGAACGTGCAGGAGATGCCGCAGGCTATAAAGCAAGTATCCGTGAACCCGCAGGAAAAGGCTAGGAAAAGTGCGGAGTTAGTCTTTTAAGGGTTTAAATTAGCTTTTCTCCAATTCCAAGACTTGGTTTGGGAACGGTAGGGTTTTTAACTTATAAGGGAGCACAATATAGGTAGTGATGGACCTATATGGACAGTCAAATGTCATGGTGACAAAATAACGTGTAACAGATTGCCCCATAAAGTGCAAAGTCTGAGGTTTTTCTAAAGAGTGAAGTACTTTATCGTTCCGAGGATTGGATTGTGGACATACCGATCGAAAACCTGTAAAAACATTCAATGCAAGCATATATATCTATATCATCGCTGAGGTAGGCATCCCAATACTCAGATCAAAACTAACTAAATGTTCTGGTACAGATATGATTTTAATGTTACATCAATAGTAGACACAACATGGGCACAGACATCTCTCATAATTATTCTATTTTTATCATGAATAATAAAACTCCTCGCATCCTGGATGGTGGAAACTAGATCCAGGGTCTTGATTTTCGCTTCCCGAACTAGTACGATTCTATCCATGCGATTGATTATCTCGAAGTCGAACATGGTAGAAACCACTTGATTACCAGTCAATGATGTGTATTGTTAACAAGTGTGATAAAAAACCACCAATAATGAAAATGGCTCTCAAAGTACTCAATACAATCTATGAAGTGTGGATGAATTTTTTGCAGTCGAACAATTCACAGAATCATTCGATCGAAGGTCAATGATGCAACCTGTCGTCGAAGGTGAGAAAACTTCCATTAGGGCATGCAGATCTCAAGGTATTGATAGGATTCTAGATCAACTTTCTAGATGATGATCTGTCGACGATAGAATGTGACCCGTCGCAGGAAAGCCTATGACATGAAACCATTAGATCAAGTTTTGAAGAAATATTTGCAAGGACTAACTCAGAGATGGTCAACGCGAATGAATACAAATGTTTGCAATGAATGGTTTATTTGAACTGTCTTTTGAACACATAACGACGCTGCAGATGGTTTGGTAACATTTGACCTAAAGCTAATACCCAAAAACCGACGGAAGACTTTCAATGTGGTTTGATTAACTGTTAGACAAAGTATTTTCCAAACCCAGGTACAAGTGTGACAAAGTGTCGTGTTCAAGAGTGGTATACTGCTTTTCAAACAAGGGTGACAACTGGATTCTTTTTCTCTCTTTTCCCCCACCATTATTGGCCAGTACCTCTTTATTTCTGACAACCTTGAGGAGGATAACATTTGCTTGTTTGAGTAAGCTCATCCTTTGGATGAGTCCGTCTTAGTATTAAAATCGAACCCTAAGAAGGAGTGGTTCGGTCCTCTTTGTAATCGACAGATCCTTTACTGTTAAATTTTAATGAGTCCAGTATAGGAGAAACTCGGCATTTTTCAATTTTAGGGAGTCAAAAGAAAAACATAAGTAAACTCTATGGTTGTAATTTTTCATAAATTTAGTCTCTCAAGCCTGAAAAAAGATAAAATAATACAGGGGAGACCTCTATTGACCATGATTAATCAACGTATACCTTTTTCATAAATAGTCCATTTCAGTCCGAAAAAGGGGTAAACTTATACTGAAGGGACGACTGTTCATTTCCTTTAATGAGTTCGAATAGTCAAGTACTCGGTGATATTTTCATATTTAGAGAGTCTAAACAGGGCTTAAAAGAGAACTCCAGGGTTTCACTTTTTCGTAATTTTCAACAGCCCAAAAAAATGATAAAAGTATACTCAGCGTCAAAATAATTCTTTTCACCCAAGAACCTGTATCCTGCACAAAAACTCAAAATATTACATATACCTGTTTCCAAGAGGTAAAAATATCGAAAAATAGCCTTTTAAAGTGAAAAATAAATAAAATATAATATTTTATTCATTTAAAAACTATAAAAAGGAGTTAAAAAAATCATTTTCACCTTTTGTCTTCAGAGCAGTGAATTGAGAGTTTTTGGCAAAAAAGTTCCTGAGCTAATATCAGGAGAACTGACCGTTCATTCCGTGATTCTTCAGGGGCAAGTAATTCACATCATCTTACTCTTCATTTCTATCTGTTTCAATTCTATTTTTTAGCTTTAATTTCATTTTTTGGGAGGAATTTATGTTCAAAAATGTGCTCTCAAGGGTCTATGGGTCATGCGCGCCCTACCTGTGGATCCCGATAATTTTTCAAAAGGAAAATTATTGGGCTACCGCAGTTTTTGTGTGGAGCCCATGCGGACGTCCACACTGTCTCCGCACAAAAACAGCGGAGGCTTCATGACCATTTTAAAAATTACAAATTATCTTAAAAATGATTAAATTTTTTCACTCCAATGGTTTCTAACTTGAAAATGTGTTTATTTGCAGGCTATTTCACCATGCTAGAGTGGAGAGAACGTGAGCATGAGGCTACAGAAAATGAAGCCATGAATGACCCTGCAACAATGCGTGTGCTAAAAAATTGTGGTTTATATAAGTTTTGGGCGATCCAAGATATGAAAGCAGAGGTAGAGTTGATAACATGGTTAGTAAACACATGGGATATACAAGATCAATGCTTTATCATTGGTGACCATCGGCTCGAAATCGAGCTCGAGGATATCTATTTCCTCACTAGATTGTCCCAAAGAGGAGAAAACATATCCTTGTTTGGGGCTAGACAGGGTGGCCTACCCATTGCTAGCTACAAACAACAGTTTTGTAGTGATGAGGCAGATCCAAAGGATAATAGGCATTATAACTAGAAAATTGTCACCTTGACATTCTGCTAACTGTATGAGCTATCACTCATACTTCTCCCTTTGCAAGTCTAAACATATTAGTTCTCATGTCAAGCCTTGAAAATCAGAAAAAGTTCCTAAAAGTCTCCTAAACTTTGGTGTCGCACTTTCTAGCTATCTTGCCTGCGGTCCCGCACCCAATGTTCAGCTTTCCTGCGTTCCTGAACGCACTTTATCTTTTTTATAGGTGCGGAACCCTGTAAGATTAAAAAGGCGCAAGTAAATCCCAAAAATCTCAATAAAAGTGAATTCTGGAAGCTTCTAGAATGGATTTTGCGGTGGCAGAACCGCTCTTGTGAGGTGCATGAATCCCTTACCTTATGGAGCTAACCCCTTGATGTGAGGAGCTTATCCCTTTGAAGGAGGATTCTATCCCTTCATACTTGGAGCAGAAAACCTCCTCTTTTCCACTATAAAAAGAGGCATTGGGTAGCCTCAAAGGGAGTTCAAGCTTAAGAATATTTGAGGTTAAGTGTTGTTGAGATTTAGACTCAGTTGACTAAGACTTTTGTGAGGAGAGATTACATACCTCTACTTGTCTTGGTTGGAGGAGTGCAGAGCTTATCAAAGTAAAGGATATTCCTGCTTCGGACCCCGGAAAGTCCTGTGCAACATCAAGGCTCAGGTTGTAAGGATTTTCTTCTTTTGAAATTAATACAAATATACTCATTTTTCTCAATAAGCTTTCAATCAATGTTTTATTTCATAGATTCCTTGATCACTATGATAAGCATGGTTTATGATGATTTCTATACAGGTGCTATGTAATATTTTTCTTGTTTGTGACTGCAGGTTTACGAGGAAAACTCCTTCAAGCGCGCGAGGGATAACGATGACTTCAAACAAGCACTGGACAAACGGTAAGTCCTTAACACCTCTATAGAGCTTTTCATAGATCGTATATGCTTAGAGAAAGATTAGTCTATTTGGATGTTTTTTGCTAGATACTTTTAGTACTAGGGAGATCGGTCTTGTCCGCAAGACGGATTAATCCATACAACAAATTGGCGACTCCACTGGGGAAAGAACTTGTTGTTTTTGGTTCTCTTTTATTTTGATTTGAGGAAATGTTTTTCTTGGTTTTTGATTGATTGACATCCACCTGGGTAGCTTAGGTTTTCTCTATTTTTGAAAATTTTGAAATCCTTTAAGTTTTTCTCTAGTTTTTCCTGGGACCGCACTTTGCCTTGTTTTCACAGTGCGGGCAGTTTCGCACTTTTCCTATGTAAACAGTGCAGGACCGCACCTGTGATATCTTGGAGCCTGCGGACCCTGTCAAAGTTTTGAAAAACTTCAGATTTCTTTCTTTAGTTTATCTTGATTTTGATTGTCAGTTTTGTTTTCTGCCCAGATTGATGATTTTTTCTGTCAAAAGCTTTCTGTTAATAAATCTCAGCAGTATTGGTGTTTTGATGATTTTCTAGAAGTTTTGCGTTTTGGATTGCTTTTCACTTGGTCTTTGTAGCGATTTGAAGCATTTGACACTTTGAAGTACCTCAGATTACCTTGGTCTTTTTGGTCTTTTGCTGAATCTGACCTGATTGTGAAATCATTCTTTATTGAGAAATAGAGTTACCTGTTTCTTTGCAAATCTTCGAAAATAAACTTTGTTATTGGTTTTTGAATTTCATTTTTTATAAAAACATAATTGAGTGTTTTTGATCTTTTGGTTATCCTGGACGAATAGATCCTTAGTTTGCTGAACAACTAAGTTAAAACATTCTTCAAAAAAAAAATCTTAAAGCTTTTATTCATTTAGATTATTAAAGTTTGTAGTTTTGAGTGCTATTAAACTTTGTAGATCTCAAAATTAGTTTGTAGTTTTGAGTGCTTTTAAAATTTCTAGCTTTCTTTTGAAGGAAAATTGTTTTGTAGCTTCGAGTTTTTGGAAAGTGAAAGGATTTTTATTGTGAGCTTTGATAATTTGTTTGAAAAGACAAAAAATAGTTTCTTTCAATTGTTCTTTATGTTTAAATAAGGAATTGTTTATTAAAAGAATTGCATTCTCTAACTTTTCCTTAATTAGAATTTCATTGAAAGAAAACAATTTGATCATCATTTTTAGGTGCATTTTTAGTGTCTTTTGGAAATCGAGTCTTCACACCATCAGAGTTTCATTTCCGCACCCATTGACCTAAGAAACAGCTCTTAAAAGTAACGCTTAATTAAAATTCATTTAGCAATCTTTTTATTTTCTAGGGCTCTTATCACCAACATAGCTTAGGCTAGTATCTTGGAGTAGGGAGTAATTAACTCTCCAAGGTAGTAAAAACAAACAAGTAGACAAATCTTGCGGTAGGAGATAAATCCAATTGTAATTTGTATAATCTGGGAAGCTTCTCTTAAAGAAGTCAATCACGAGGTCATGTCCGAACCTTTGAAACAATCAATTCTGTTTCATTGGGGAAGATAGAAGATTTTTCACGTATTACAAACGGTAAACCTCGGATTAACCATTGTCGAGGAGCCTGGGGTCACTTGTCGGTAAACCTCGGATTAACCATGTCGAGGAGCCTTCAAGGGGATTGAGCTTGCTACTCTGCCCTTGCGCGTGAAATCGGATCGTATACTGTTCCCCCAGTTATATTTGTTACTGTTGGTAACCTTAGTGTCCATTATCTTAAGATTATTTCCTAAGGTGATGGTGAAGGAAAGATCTCACTGTACCTGGAGAAGACGTCGACTAGACTCACTTGGACTCTCTGGGGGGTTCTCTTCACACGAGATGGTTTTGTGAGGAAACTTGTGCCAGTCTGTTTCATTAAGCAGGTTGTCGGGGTAACTGTTCCAACCGCCCTTTCTGTGTTAAATTTATACTAAGTTGGATTTCATCACCAACTAGTGTTTTTAGTACGGAAAGTTATTGTTTGTGTGTGGTTTGAACTCTTAGATTTTTAAGCGTGTGATTCAGCTGTTTGTTTCTTTAGAGACTGTAGGTGTTTTCATTGAAATTTTCTTTGTTTGCGTGTGATTAGTTAATCTTTAATCGTGGCGGAATTGCCGAGACAATCCCGGAGACTACAAGGGAAACCCCCTGAATATTCACCAAGTCAGCTTGAAGGGCTTCGTGCTCTGGTATCATCCAGTAGTGGTAGGATTAGATCAACAGAAATTGGAAGTTCATCCATAGTTGTCCATCCTGATCATCAAATACCTACAACATAATACATTCAAGAACCGATTTCAGTTTCTGAAGTTACTGGTAGTATTCCTGCTTCCAGTGAACTGGCTGACGAACCTGAAATCTCTGAACCTGAAACTGAACCTTCTATTTTAGAAACATCCTCAGGATTTATTTCACCAACTTCTAGTGATCTTGGTTCACCTAGGGTAAGAAATATTGTCACTGACGATCTTCCAGCTGGTCTTATTTCCATTGAAGAACTTACTAATCCAGACGAAGATATATCTCTTCCCGAATCCCCTCAATCTTTAAATCTTAGGGAGCGTGAATCTATTTTCTACAGCCCTATTCGAACTAGTGCTTGGTATCTATCCTTAACAAACTTTTTAGAGAATCTGGGTCTTGCTTTTTCTCCACCTCGGGTTCCATTTCATCCTACACCCAGAGGTTACTATCCGCCATCCATTATGGCCAGAAAGTCATCCATGTTTTCCCAGACACCGGAATCATTTTTACATGGTGGTCCTTCTGTTCCTTCGGGATATCAGGCTCTGTCTGGTACTTTCTCGGGAGTGGCTCCTCAACCAATCGAACAAGTTTTGCCATCTAGTAATAGTGGTGTTAAAACTGAAACGTTGAACGCAGTGCAAATCTATATGATGTCTGGTAATATTCTGAATCCTCAACCTCAAGGAAGTCAGTTACCACCTGGGGGGCCAACACAGGGAAATCCGTTACCGTCTGAGGGGCAACCTTCAGGTAGTCAGTTGCCGCCTGGGGGGCAACCTTCAGGTAGTCAGTTACCGCCTGGGGGGAAACCTTCAGGAAGTCAGTTATCGCCTGGAGGGAAACCTCAAGGTAACTTTTTCCCAGGACAAACTGTGGAATCATATTATTTTGGGGGACAACCCCAAGGACAGTACACACCTCAAGGGTATCAACCTTCAGGACAGTATATGCCCCAAGGTCAACCCCAAACTCAATATGCTCCTGAGGGTCCTTATCAACCCCATCTTCAGTACGCGCCTCAGGGTTATCAACCTCAAGGTCAGTACCCAATTCAAGGTTTCCAACAGCCTTCTGGTCAGCCATCCATTCAAGGAGCTGGAAATGCACCACTTACTTATCAACCCTACGTTCAACCAGGTTATGGTCCTTACGTTCAACCTTCTGTGGGACAATACCCCGGAATGAATATGGTGTGGGATCCGTCCCAATATCAACAGCCTATGCAGCCTAATGTGCAGTTGCCTTATCACCCTGGACAGCCTTTAATTTCTGGTCCAACTCAGCAACCTGTCCAGCCTACTATCCAAACTCCTGCACCTGGTCCTGTTCAATAGGCTGGTCCTAGTTCGCCTAAGACTCTGCCTCAAACTGCTGCAATAGCTGCTACGTCTTTTCAACCTGTAACACCTGTTTCTGGAGTATCTGTAACCCCGAGTTCATCTATCCCTGCATCCGTGCAAATCCCTCAAGTCTCTGTACCTCAGTCAGGATCTTCGGTTCAGACTTCGGTTCAGATGCCTACGGGACAAGCCGGTATAAGTACAGTTGTCACAAGTCAACCATAATTCACGTATCAACCGTACCAGGGACAGCCGCAATTCGGTCCCTATACACAAAATCCAAACTATCAATATCAACCGTACCCTGGCTATACTTATAAACAGCCTCAACAACCCTAGTTCGGTACAATTAATCCTGGTTTTCCAGGAGGTTATACAATTCCTAATGCTAATCCGATTCCCAGTTATCCTGGGTATCCACCTCCTGGAACTGCTTTGGCTACTCAAGGTTTTCGTGACCCTAACCGTCAGTTACCATTTATCGCAACTTTGGATTTACCTGATTTGATGCGCCTTACGAATTATCTAATTTTTTATTATCCATATTGGCCACCAATGCCGCATAAGTTGCCCAGTGATATACCACAATTCGAAGGTAAATCAGGAGAGGATCCATCAAATCACGTCATGACTTATCACCTTTGGTGTGCGTCTAATTCAATCATTGATGATTCGATTCGCTTACGTCTTTTCCAAAGAACTCTTATTGGTCTTGCAGCCAAATGGTACATTGAGTTACCACGAGGCTCGTTTCATAACTTCAGTCAGTTAGCAACTGTCTTCTTGACTCATTTTCAGTTGCCAGTTAGATACGACAATGGCACGGAATTATTAACTTCACTGAAACAATCCACGTCTACGTATATTTATGATCATATTCATGAATGGGGACGTAGGAGACGTTTGGTGAAAGTTTATATTCTGGATCAAATTTTGGCAGAATGGTTTGTTAAATCATTGTTACCCAAGATTACTGAAGATGTAGCTAAGGCTGGTGTTGTTACTGAAGAGCAAGTAATTGCTCAAGCTCAGTACCTTGACCTCGTTTATACGCAGTCGGGTAATTTACATGAAAAAAACCCAGACCTTCCCAAACAAGGTCAAATAGTTGCTGCTCCTTTAGGGTCTCATGCCACTGACGGTATGATTGGTACGGTCAATACTAAAAGTAAGAAGAAATCTTCAAAGAATTCTTCTCCAATTATAACTTTACCTGATTCCCCGAAAGGAGAATCTTCCCCCGAAGTTTCTGCCGATATTCATGTTGTGGAGACATCTACAGCTAAATCTAAATCCGGTAGTAAAAAGAAAGGGAAGAATAAAAACAAAAAGAATTCGAAAGAAAAAACTGATAAAAATGAATCCAATGACGGAAAACGTAAACCACGTTATCCTTGTTACATTTGTGACGAAGATCATTTTACTAAGGAATGCCCACATCGGGCCGAGGTTGCGAAATTCGTCAAAGGTTCACAACCTGTTGTCTTGAAGGATCCCTTTCCGACTCAAGATAGTAAGATGGTTGGTTCTACCTCGACTGCTTCAGAAGAGCCCATTTTGATGATGTCTCATGTAAGGATTGCGACGCGATCGCAAGATTATGGTACTAAGAATCATGTTGATGGTAAAGAAGCAGAATCTTCTAATGCAAATACATCAACTACACCTCCTCCTGTTTCTGGTCCGCTACAGATCGAGAAACCGAATCCAGACTTAATAATCAAACCGCCTGCTAAAGGTGTTCTTCGTAAATCAGCTTTCAATCCACATGCGAGAGCTGCTCAGAATTACAACATTGTTGAAGACTTAGCTATTTCTCCTTCAGCGATGTCGGCTTTGGAAGTGCTGCAATCATGCCCAACACAGCGTAAATTGCTTTTGTCTGCCATAGGATCTGTCGATATTCAGGATTCTAATCTTATAATCTTCGATCTAGAAAATAGTACACCTCGCCTACCTCACCAAATGGCTTTCCAGATTCCGGTGATAGTAAAAAATAGACCGATCTATTGGACTGTGATTTATGAGGGAGCTTCAACGTGTATTATGTCGATTCAGTGTTGGAAATCGCTTGGTTCTCCTATGCTGAACCAATCTCCGATGATTCTTAAGGCTTTTGATGGTCGAGGTTTCCACCCTTTTGGTATTTTGCAGGATTTACCCATAGGGGTTGAAGGTAAAATTGTAAATCTAGATGTGGAAGTGGTTGATGCCCCTCTTGATTACAACCTTCTTCTGGGTCGTAGTTGGTCTTACGCTATGACTGCTATTGTCTCTTCGGTCTTCCGACTCATAAAATTTCCATATCAAGGAAGGATCGTTACAATAGATCAGTTAACTTATTTTTCTTCCGACCCAGCCTCTACAGAAAAAATCCAGCATGTTGGTAAAGCAACTATCCCGTACAAGGATGTTGGAGTAGGTTTGATTAAAAATTCTGGTTTGTTAGGAAATTTTGCCAATCCTCCTCCTAACGTATCGCCTTCTGTTGCAACTATTCATATGATTTCGTCAGACTCTCTTATGTTTGATGATCCTTGGTTTGTACCTTCCGAATCCAAGTTAGATTCAATTGATGGCATGATGCCTTTGAGTCCATTTGAACTTGCATATCAGGCTGTACAGTCATTTTCCGACCCCTCGTCAACCGAAATTGATCCAGTGAATGGGATCCATGAGGAATCACTTTCTATATCTAGTTCAGCTACAACGGCATTTCCTAAACTTGTTCATACTGATGAGCAGATTTGTGAATTATTGTCTGTTGACGATTTACCATGGGAAGATCTTCATCACCGATCTTCATTTTTACCTGAACTAGATCATTTTGAAAATGATTTCGCTTCAATATTTACTGCTGAATATGTCAAGGAACTGCAGAATCCATTGAAAAATCCTGATTCTGAGTTAAATTTGGAAAATATTTCTCGAACGATTCCCATTGACATTTCAGTAAAACCTGGAATAATTGAAAACATTCATATAGGTGATTCCTGTGCTGAAGAAGAAATTCAAACTTATAAAGCCCTATTTCAAGAATTTTGTGATGTGTTTGCCTGGTCCTATGAAGAAATGCCAGGAATTGATCCGTCAATTGTCGTACATGAAATCAAGACTTACCCGGATGCCAAGCCTGTTCGTCAACGTCTACGTCAAATGCATCCTAGAAAAGCTGCTGCTATCAAAGCAGAGGTTGAAAAATTACTTCGTGCAGGTTTTATTTATCCGATTCCCTTAACGGATTGGGTATCTAATATTGTTCCTGTGACTAAAAAACAAGGAACGATACGAGTATGTATCGATTATAGGGATATTAATCGAGCTTGTCCTAAAGAAAATTATCCAACTCCCTATATCAATCAAATAATCGATGATTGTGCCGGCAGTGAAATGTTTTCCTTTATGGATAGCTTTTCAGGGTATAATCAAATAAACATACTCCCTGCTGATCAGCCAAAAACAGCTTTTATTTGTCCGTGGGGGACATTTGCTTACCGAAAAATACCCTTTGGATTGAAGAACGCTGGAGCAACTTTTAAAAGGGCAATGTCTTATGCGTTTCATGACATTAAGCACATTGTGCAACCGTATCTCGATGATTTACCTGCTCATTCATCACGCAGGGCTGACCATCTTACACATTTACGTGCTATCTTTATGAGATGTCGACATTATCGAATTCGGCTAAATCCACACAAATGTGTTTTTTGTGTTGAGTCGGGTCGTTTACTGGGATTTGTTGTCTCGAAAGCAGGTATTCGCGTCGATCTGTCGAAGGTCGAAGCTATTGTCAAGTTACCTCCTCCTTCGACTTTACGCCAACTCCAAAGTTTGTAGGGGAAAGAAAAAATTTTACGTCGATTTATTCCTAACTACACCGAGCTTACAAAAGGTTTTACCCGGTTGTTAAAAAAGAACATTCCATTCTTTTGGGATGAGATCGCTAATCGATCTTTTGATGCACTTAAACACGCGTTGACCCATGCACCGTTATTGCATCCTCCCAACTACAACTAGGATTACATTTTATATCTCGCCGCTTCTCATTCCACTATTGGGATGGTGTTAGTTCAGGAAGATGAATCTCAGACTGAACATGTGATTTACTATCTTAGTCGAAATTTGCATCCGACTGAGATTAAGTACACACATGTGGAGAAATTGGCTCTGGCAGCTGTTCAAGCTGTCCAACGATTTAGACATTACATATTGTTACGCAAAACTATGGTAATTTTTGATTGCAACCCTATGATGTACATTTTGACCAAACAGTTGCTAGGGGGCAAGTATTCCAACTGGATAGTCATCCTGCAGGAATTCGACTTGGAATTTGAAAAATCCAAGGCGAAGAAATCCTTGGTCTTTGCGGAACTAATGTGTGATTTCCCCTCTACTGATACTGAAACTGTGGCAGAGTAGCCCATTGCGGACGAATCTCTGTTTCTTATCAGTACTCTGGATCCATGGTATGGAGATATTATTGTTTATCTCCAAACCCAATCTTTTCAGCCTGAAGTCTCGCGATCTCAGCGAAGGAAGATACGTTTCCAATCCCAACAGTATAATATTATTGGTGACACACTTTATCGTCGTGGAGCGGATTCTGTTTTCCGACGCTGTCTTATTCATGAAGAAGCTGAAAAGGTTTTAAATGACTGCCATTCTGGAGCATGTGGCGGTCATATGTCTGGGTATGCCACAGCCTAAAAGATATTGCGAGCTAGTTATTTATGGCCGTCCTTATTCAAATATTGTATTTATGCAGTCCGGAAATGCCACAATTGTCAACTTTTTGATCGTAAGATGCACGCGCCACCCGCTCCTCTTCATCCCATAATTGTTGTTGGTCCTTTTGCAAAATGGGGTATCGATTTTATTACATGTAACCCTCACTCGGCCGGGGGGCATGCATATATTATCTTAGCAGTAGATTATTTTACTAATTGGGCCGAGGCGATGCCTACATTTTCGGCTGACGGCAAGACTGCTGCAACTTTCGCATTTAATCACATAATTGCTAGGTTTGGTGTTCCTCAAGCCATTATTACTGATCATGGAAGCCATTTTCGGAATGTCATGATGACTGAACTGACAGAACAGCTTGGCCTGCGCCACGATAGTTCCACTCCATATTATCCGCAAGCCAATGGTCTGGTCGAAGCCATAAATAAAGTTTTAGTCACCATGATCAGACGAATTATTGGTATTCACAAGATGAATTGGCATTCCATGTTATTTTCAGCACTTTGGGCATATCGAACCTCAGTCAAAACATCAACTGGTTTCACTCCCTTTCAACTCGTTTACGGTTTGGAAGCTGTGTTTCCGATTGAATGCGAAATTCCATCTTTGAAATTAGCCATAGAATTACTCCCAGCTACGTCTGAAGAGGAGAAACGTTTTTTGTACTTGGCTCAATTGGATGAAAATCGGAGAAACGCTGCAATAGCAAATGAGGCTCATGTCAAAAGAGTAAAAGCTCAGTATGATAGAAGTGTTACCCCTCGAAATTTTTCAGAAGGAGACCTAGTCTTAGTTTATGATCAAGCCAACGATAAGCTAGGAGCTGGAAAATTCATGCCCATGTGGCATGGTCCTTTCATTGTTAAGCGAAAGCTAGCAAAAGGGGCCTATGAGCTGATAGATTTTGATGGTATCCCTTTGGATAAGCCCAGAAATGGGTTATATCTGAAGCGATATTATGCTTAAACTTGGTATGGAGATCTTTTATTTTTTAGGTTAGATTTCTTTACTGCTGGTGTGTCTTAGATTAGAAAGGTGTGCCTAGTTTAGAAGTGTGTTTTTATCACTATTCCTTCTTATCTGAGTTTTACTCTTGATATTGCAGATGTCGACGTCTCTTCAAACCTACATTGGTTTTTCTGATGGTGCTTGTCATAGTACATGGAACATTTCTTCCACAGCTTGGGTTATATATTCACCCTCTGACAAGTTAGTTTCCATGCATGGGGTAAGCCTTGGTCAAACAACGAATAACATTGTCGAGTATAGTGCAGTGATTGAGTTATTATCTGAGTCCATATCATTTGGGATTAGGAGTTTGATTGTGAGGTTGGATTCTGAACTTGTTGTATTACAGCTTAACAGGGTTTATGCCATTAGAAATCCAGTGTTGTTACGGTTATTTTTAAGAGTTCGTCTCTTGGAACGTGAATTTTACTACATTGAATATCAACATATTCCAAGACATTTAAATACATTAGCAGACGCAGTTGCTTCTAGTATGATAAATCGACATTTGCAGTGATCAAAACAGTAAAACAAATAACATCCATAACATGTATACAGATAGCCGGTAAATAGTGATATATCATAGGATAGAAGTGTTTTCAAAAAATATACATCGTCTTCGATCATAGGTTGGAAACACCTTATGATCGGCAAATGATAACACAAAAAGTCAAAAATATGAGTCTACAACATGATCATCCCATCACTGATGGTGATCACGATAAGAAACCACTGTCCGAGCCACCCGGCACAGGAACGTCCTAAAAGGTCCTGGAACACCAATCACGTATCTCTGCAATCTGAGTGGAATGTCATCTATGTCTGTCTCTGGAATGTCTAGAGTCAAACGCTCTAGATGATGCTCTAAATCAGTCAAGATTTCCGCTGATTGGCCTGCTGGAGCTGGTGCGGCTGCAACTGGTTGTCTTCTTTCATAAGGTTTGAGATGGGCTAGTCACCATGGGCCCACATCTATATTCAACAAACTTTTGGTTATGAATTTTCAAGACGATTTAAAAAATAAAAAAATTATTAGAATTAGAAATTGTTGAAGAAAGATTTTTTACCTGAGTCATCCCACTGTTCCCCTGCTGGGAGAGTCATCTCTTGGTCATCGCGGAAATCTATCGCGGCATATGGAAAGTACTCTATGACAAAAAGTTTGCGATCCAGCCAACGAAAATATGAAGAAGGAAATCAAACAATCTCAGCGCCCTCAATACCGTGATGGGCCATCAGTGCGGACCAACGAACCATCCTTGGTTCTCTAAGTCGACCGGCATGAACAGGGATACTCTGTGGAGCTAGCATCGGAATCCTCTCTAGAGCAAAGGAGACGACAATGGATCCATATCCAAAGTTATTCATTTTCCCATTTTTTTCTCTAGTTAGTTGGCCTTTTATATTAGCCAGCACAGCGTCACACCAGTTGAAAATGGTGCCGCAAAAACATTCCACAGCAATGCGCATCTCAGAACCGGTAGCTACATGCAATGCTGCACTCCCGCACAGCCTGGTAACAGTAAATGCAATAACTTTCAGCTCGGGACGGATGATAGTTTTTATATCAATCCGTTTGTCCCTGGGGTCTGCTTCATCATTACAGAATTCTTGCCGAAGACTAGCGACAGTCTGGCCACCTGGCCTAGTCCCAAACAAAGAGAGTTGTTCGCCCATCTTGGACAAACCAGTCAGAAAATAAATTTCCTCCAGCTCGATTTCGAGCCGGTGGCCACCAATAACGAAACACTGGTCCTGCACGTTCGACCTATTTACCGGCCATGTTAGGAGCTCTACCTGTGCTCTCATGCCTTGGATGGCCCAGAATTGATATAAATCGCATGCTCTTAATCTTTGCATTGTGGGCATATGGAGCATTACAGAGTCATCCACGTCCTTGTGTTCACGTTCTCTCCAAATCAACATCTTGTTAATCCTACAATACATAAAAAGATAGATTAGAACAATATAATTTGAAAAATTTTGGGCGGCAAAAGAGAAATTTGAGTTTTAAATTTAAACGCACGAGGACCGCACTTTACCTTTGTAAACAGTGCGTAGGAACACATGCTCTCTGTAAGGAAAGTGCAGACCCACGACTTTTTTCCTTGTATAAAAAGTCGGGGTCCGCAGGTACCATGTGTGTCACCTGCGGACCCTCGCGGGCGATTTTTGAACCATGTTTTTCCCTTAAAAATAAGATTTAAAGCCTAAAAACGAATTGTAAATGGATGAAATGCAAGATTAAGAGGTCGTGGATTACCTGGGACTGACGGTTCTCAATTTAAATGGATGGGTTTTCCGGAATCTTCACAGGAAATTTTTTACCCAAAAGCTTCTACTTTTCACTCTGAACTTGAACGATAAAAATGAAGTTGAAAAAGTCCTTTTTATAAGTTTTTTCGAATAGATGAATTTTTAATTTATTTATTTTTCACTTTAAAAAGGGTATTTTTGAAGCATTTTTACTCATCTTAAACAGGTATGTGTAATGTTTCAAGTTTTTGTGCAGAAATTGGATTGTTCAGAAGAATTGATCATTTTTCAACAAAGAGCACACTTTTATCACTTTTTCGGACTCTTTCAAAAATTCACGAAAAAGAGAAACATTGGAGTCATCTTTTAAGCCCTTTTCAGACTCTATAAACATGAAAAGATCGTCGAGTACTTGATTGTTCGAACTCGTTAAAGTAAATGAATAATCGTCTCTTCAGTATAAATTTACCCCTTTTACGGACTGAAATGGACTATTTACGAAAAAGGTATACGTTGACTAATTACGGTCAATAGAGTTCTCTCCCACATTATCTTATCCTTTTTCAGGCCTGAGAGACTAAATTTACGAAAAAGCACACCCATGGAGTTTTCTTAATTTTTTTCTTCTGACTCCCTAAAATTGAAAAACACCGAGTTTCTCCTATACTGGACTCGTTAAAATTTAACAGTAAAGGACCTGTTCAATTTCAAACAGGAACGAACCACTCCTTCTTAGGGTTTGAATGTTAAACTAAGTTGGACTCATCCGAAGGATGAGCTTATAAACAAGCAAATGTTATCCTCCTCAAGCTTGTCAAAAATAAAGAGGTACTTGCCAGAAATGGTGGGGGAAAAGAGAGGAAAATGGGCATGTTTGTTGTATTTTGATTCTTCGAAAATTCAGTCAACCACTCTTGAACACGACACTTTCATTCACCTGGGTTGGGAAATCCTTTGCCTAACAGTTAATCGAACCTCATTGAAAGTTTTCATCCAGTTTCTGGGTATTAGCTTTGGGTCAATTGTTTCCAAGCCATCTGCAGTGTCGTTATGTGTTCAAGAGGAAAGTTCAAGTAAACCATTCATCTGCAAAATATCTATCATCCATTTTACCATCCCTGAGTCAGTCCTTGCCAACATATTTTCAAAACTTGATCTGTGATTTCGTGTTGTGGGCTTGCCTACGACGGATCGCTTTCTATCGACGACAACTCATTATCTGGGAAGTTGATCTAGAAATCGTCAGTACCTTGAAATCTGCATGCCTTAATGGCAGGTTTCTCGCTTTCGACGACGGGTTACATCATCGACCTTCGATCGAATGATTTCGTGAGATGTTCGACTTCAGCTCATTCATTCAAATTTCATGGATTATACTGGGTACTTTGAGAGCCATTGACATTACTGGTGGCTACTCTCACACTTGTTAACAGTTTACATCATTGATTGGTAATCAAGTGGTTTCTACCATGTTCGACTTCGACACATTCATTCGCATGGATAGAATCGTACTAGTTCGAGATGCGGAAATCAAGACCCTGGATCTAGTTTCTACCATCCAGGCTGCGAGGAATTTTGTTATCATTTATACAGTGGACTATTTATAAACAGATGGCTGCATCCATACTGTGTCTACACATGTCTATACTATGATGTATTCAAAATCATTCCTGTATCAGAACAATTTAAGTTAGTTCTAGTTAGTTTTGATCTGAGTATGGGAATGCCTACCTCAGCGATGATATGTATACATATATATTTTGCATTGAATGTTTTTACAGGTTCCGACTGGGGTGTCCACAGGATGATCCTTGAAATGATAAAGTACTGCACTCTTCATATATGACAGACTTCAACATCATCTATTCCAGACTTTGCACTTTAGGGGGCAATTTGTTACACAAAAAATTGTCACCTTGACATTCTGCTAACTGTATGAGCTCATTATAACTCATACTTCTCCCTTTGCAAGTCTAAACATATTAGTTCCTCATGTCAAGCCTTGAAAATCAGAAAAAGTTCCTAAAAGTCTCCTAAACTTTGGTATCACACTTTCTAGCTATCTTGCTTGCAGTCTGCACCCAATGTTCAGCTATCCTGCGTACCCGAATGCACTTTATCTTTGTTATAGGTGCGGACCCCTGTAAGATTAAAAAGGTGCAAGTAAAATCCAAAAATCTCAATTAAAGTAAATTATGGAAGCTTCTAGAATGGAGTTTGCGGTGGCAGAACCGCTCTTGTGAGGTGCATGAATCCCTTACCTTATGGAGCTAACACCTTGATGTGAGGAGCTTATCCCTTTGAAGGAGGATTCTATCCCTTCATACTTGGAACAAAAAACCTCTTCTTTTCTACTATAAAAAGAGGCATTGGGTAGCCTCAAGGGGAGTTCAAGCTTGAGAATATTTGAGGTTAAGTGTTGTTGAGATTTAGACTCAGTTAACTAAGACTTTTGTGAGGAGAGATTACATACCTCTACTTTTCTTGGTTGGAGGAGTGCAGAGCTTATCAAAGTAGAGGAGACTCCTGTGTCGGACCCCGGAAAGTCCTGTGCAACATCAAGGCTCAGGTTGTAAGGATTTTCTTCTTTTGAAATTAATACAAATATATTCATTTTTTTCAATAAGCTTTCAATCAATGGTTTATTTCATAGATTCCTTGATCACTATGATAAGCATGGTTTATGATGATTTCTATACAGGTGCTATGTAATATTTTGCTTGTTTGTGACTGCAAGTTTACGAGGAAAACTCCTTCAAGCGCGCGAGGGATAACGATGACGACTTCAAACAAGCACTGGACATATGGTAAGTCCTTAATAACTCTATAGAGTTTTTCATAGATCGTATATGCTTAGAGAAAGATTAGTCTATTTGGCTGTTTGTTGCTAGATACTTTTAGTACTAGGGAGATCGGTCTTGTCCGCAAGACGGATTAATCCATACAAAATCGCATGGACATAAAAACTATCTTGTGATTAGATCTCAAAGTGATTGCATTCATGGTAACCAAGTTGTGTGGAAGTGCGGCTCCACATGTAGCCACTAAATCTCAAATGCGGATCATGGTAGAGTGTTTCAGAGGCACCATATTCAACTGGTGTGAAGGGGTATTGGCCAACATGAAAGGCCACCTAACCAGAGAAAAGAATACAAAGTTGAAAAACTTTGGTTATGGCGCCATTTTGATTTATTTTACTTTGGAGAGAATCTCGCTTCTCACCCCTCAGCTTATTCCACTAGATCGTGGGGAACCTCGGATGGTACGTTGGGTTGCATTAATGGCTCGCCATGGTGGTGATGGCAGTTCAGTGATTCAGTTTACTCTGACATACTTTATGTGGCTAAGGAACCAAGTCTTCACAATTGAAGACTTCCCTTATGCAGGTATATATTTCATAGGTGATCTTGAGATTTTTTCCTTGCCTCCAGGGGCACAGTGGGACGAATCAGGTAATCAAACTATTTAGATTTTTTTTTTTTTTTTAATCATCCAATACTGATAACAATATTTAAATGCAAATGTTGGTCCACGAAGACCAGCTACACTCCGCCGCTTTGATAGGCAGCAAGTAGAGCCTATAGCACCACCACAGGATCAGGCAGTAGAGATATTAACTAATATGGAACACAACCTGGAGAGGTTAACCATAGATATTCCCAACAGGGACATATGACATTCCTCTCCGGCTTCAGAGACATGTTATAAGTGTTCCAGGACAGTTTAGGAGATTCCTGCGGTGGCGCGTGCCATAGTCTATTACCATGATCATCATCACGAATAGTGGATGATCATTGTGGATTTACATGTTTTGTTTTTTGTATCAGTATCTATTAGATCATAAGGTGTTTGAACCTATGATCATAGATGATATAATATATTTGAAAACAAACCTATTTATAATATTACTACTTTCTTTGAGTATCTTGTTCAACATGTATCGAATATTGTTTTGGTTTACTATTTTAATGTTGCAAATGTCTAATTAGGACATGATTAGCTAATGCATCTGCCAATTTGTTTAAATTTCTTGAAATATGTTGATATTCAATGTAATCAAACTATTGTTCCAAGAGACGAACCTTCAAAAATAATCACAATAATACTGGATTTTTAATTGTGTATACTCTGTTTAAATGTAATAAAATGAGTTCTGAATCCAACCTAATGATCAAGTGTCAAATACCAAATGAAATGGCATCAGATAATAACTCAATGACTGCGCTATATTTCGCAATATTTTTCGTTGTTTGACCAAGGCTTACCCCATGCATAGAAACTAACTCATCAGTGGGTGAATAGATAACCCAAGCTGCGGAAGAGATGTTCCATGTACTACGACAGGCACCATTAGCAAAACCAATGTACGTTTGAAGGGATGTCGACATCTCCAATATCAAGAGTAAGCAAGATAAGCAGTGGTAGTAGTAACATCAAATTTAATCTACGCACACTTATCTAATCTAAGGAACACTATCTAAAAAGTAACTAATGTACAAGTGAGATCTTCACATGAAAGTCAAGCATAATATCTCTTAAGATAAAGACCATTTCTTGGCTTATCTAAAGAGACCCCGTCATAATCAGTCAACTCATAGGCCCCTTTTTCAAGCACATGCTTGACAATGTAGGGACCATGCCACATCAGTTCGAATTTCCCAGCACCTATCTTATCGTTAGCTTGATCATATACTAAGACTAGGTCACCTTCTGAAAAAACACGATGGATAACACTTTGATCATACTGAGATTTCACCCGTTTCTTATGAGCTTTGATAGCTAATGCAGTGGTGCGTCAAGTCTCATCTAATTCTGCTAAGTAAAAAAAGATTTTTTTCCTCTTCAGAGGTAGCTGGTAGTAACTCTGTGGCTAATTGGAGTGACGGTATTTCGCATTCAATGGGTAACACAACTTCTAAACCATAGACCAGTTGAAAAGGAGTGAACCCTGTAGCAGTTTTTGCTGAGGTTCGGTATGCCCATAGTGCCAAAAAAAACATGGTATGCCTATTTGATTTGTGAGTTCCGATAATCCGTTTAATCATGGTGGTTAAAACTTTATTGACAGCTTCAACCTGACCATTAGCCTGCGGGTAATATGGAGTAGAGTTATCATGGCGCAGGCCAAGTTGATCGGAAATTTTGGTCATAATTATATTTTGAAAATGACTCCCATGGTCTGTGATAATAGCTTGGGGTACACCAAAATGAGAAATCCAATGACTGAATACGAATGTAGTTGCATTTTTTCCATCTGCCGTGAATCTAGGCATCACCTCGGCCCATTTGGTAAAGTAATCTACAGCGAGAATAATATACCCATGCCCCCCGGTCAAGTGAGGGTTACATGTAATGAAATAAATGCCCCATTTTGCAAAAGGATCGAAAAAAATGATTGGGTGAAGAGGAGCTGGAGGCCCACGCATCTTTCGATCAAAGATTTGGCAGTTTTTGCATTTTCGGACTGCAAGAATACAATCTTTGAACAATGATGGCCAAAAATAACCAGCGCGCAATATATTTTGGGCAGTGGCAAACCCAAACATATTATCATCACACGCTACTGAGTGGAAGTCATTCAAAACCCTTTTAGCCTCTTCGTAATTTATACAACATCGAAAAACAGAATCTGCACCACAACAATAAAGTGTGTACCCAACAATATTGTATTGCTAGGATTGATACCGGATTCTCCGTCGATGTGAACGTGAAATTTCTAGGTGAAAGATTTGGGTTTGAAGATATATGATGATATCTCCATACCATGGATCTAATGTACTGATAAGAAACAGAGATTCATCTGCGATGGGATTCTCTACCACGGTTTCCGTCTCAATATTAGGAAAGTCACACATGAGTTCTGCAAACACCGGTGATTTCTTTGATTTAGATTTTTCGAATTCCAAATCAAAATCTTGTAGGATGACAATCCATTTAGAGTATTTGTCCCCGAGTAATTTTTTTGTCAAAATATACATCATCGGGTTGCAATTAGATATCACATTTGTCTTACGTAACAGTTAGTGACGGAATCGTTGGACAGTTTGAACTGCTGCCAAGGCCAATTTATCCACATGTGACTATTTAATTTCGATTGGGTTCAGATTCCGACTTAGGTAATAGATCACATGCTCATTGTGAGATTCATCCTCTTGAACTAGAACCATTCCAATAGTGGAATTAGAGGTTGTTAAGTATAAAAATTAGTCCCGGTGGTTATTGGGTGGATGCAATAACGATGCATGGGTTAATGCGTGTTTTAGAGCATCAAAATATTGATCAGCAATCTCATCCCAAATAAAAGGAACATCATGTTTCAACAACCAAGTAAAACCTTTTGTTAACTCAGCATAGTTTAGGATAAACCTACGTAGAAAGTTTGCTTCCCCTTGCAAAATTTGGAGTTGGTGAAGTGTGGAAGGAGGAGGTAAATTAATGATGGCCTCAACCTTCGAGGGGTCGACACGAATGTGGTTGGCTTGTAGAAATTTGAATAATAGATGACTTATACCTTTGATTATCCTGATTACACTATTTGAGCTTCATGCATAATACATAACCTCTTCTGCAAATTGATCATCAATTTGCGGAATTAAAAACAATCGCATGCGCACATTGAAACATTAATCAATCACACATATCAACACAATATGTAATGGGGAAAGCTTACAACTGAAAACCCCCAACTATCTGTATATTATAATGATAGAGAACATGTAGCAATAAATAGCACAAAGCTCCTCACAAGCTCTTAGCACTATCTCCAATTGTTACACACAAAACAAGCTCAGATCATACATATCACATGCTCCAATCTGCTCCACCTGTCTACCTGCCTCTACTGCTCAATCCAAGATGAAGAATGATAAGATCCAAGTGCGAAAGCCCTTGGCTTGTACTACGCAATCCTCATTGGAAATCTCAATCAATGTGTGTGAAAATCTCATGCACAACTATAGTCGCAACTGATAGTAGACTCACCCTTTCACCCACCTCTAACACTGGTCTCCACTGAACTGTCCATGCACTGCAGTTAACTAATGTATTCTTTAGTTGATTTATGAGTTAATAATTAGTGAATTAATTAATAATCAATTCACACCACTCATCACTAGTGTATTTATCGGTTAGACTAAATACAACTAGTTCAACTAAGTTAATAGGAACACAACTCCATCAAGCATCTCATCAACTCCACCAAACTACTTACATGAGTTCTAGCAGAAGTCAACCATGCAATAGCTCAACTAAACCCTAGGAATAGCGTAATTCCTTACGTAATTTGCATGTGCCATGGTAACCGGCCCCGAAGTCTTTGCCAAAGAGGATAAGATAATGTTTATAGTCCGGATATTATTAAGAGCTAATAATATTCGGTGATCTATTTTTGGGCGCGGTCTAAAATAGATTACTTAATATGTCTAAAAATAGAAATCCATCTGTTTTCCAACTTAAATATTAATGCCACAAATAGCATCTTGCAACTCATAGACCATGATCCATATGTCTAAAAATAGACTTTGCGCCAAAAATCACTTTTGTGGCCCCCACCTAGTTTTGGTGATCACTTTCCAACTAGGATCAGGAAAGATGTTTCAGGATGCCTCCTTCACTGTTTCTTGTTTCAATCTTCAACACTCCCTCTCAACAAGAAAGGACTGTCTTTGCATGCGACATGCAACTCCATGCATTCGCCCTGCAACCTTCACAAGCGCCATGCAACTCCATGCATATGCTCTGCAACTCTTCCGAAACTGAATAGGCTCCAAACAACTCAATTAGTCTGATGCATCTATCATCAAAGTCTTCGACTTCTGCTGGGCCCAATTGCACATGTCATCAGGAACCACTGCGTTGTTGAAATCTTGCACCCATGCACTCTGTACTTGTTGTCAACTCTGATTCGCGCTCCAGTATCCGACACTGTCACTTTTATCTGCCTGCATCAATCCAACTGATCATGCTACTGCTGCGTTGTGGGAACCTCGTAGCCAGGTTCAATTCATGAGATCCACACCATCTCATGAATCCTACCCAGAAATCTCCTCTTGGGATTATTCATGCATGTCGCCCCACCTCTCACCTGGTGGTATAGCTGCATGCACTCCCTCTGCCCATCTGGCACGAAATTTCTCTGCATGAGTGGTTTCTTCCACTTCATGATCCTCATCATGTGGCTGCTCTGCATCCCGAGGTTCACTATTTCCTGAATGCAAAACTTGCTCCCTCTCAAGCATCAATTGCATGTCTTTCTTGCACTTCCCAACAGTAGGAAGCTCCATAGACATCCCATCTACTTCAATTCTGTAGAGATTCTTTGCTCGAATCCCAACCTTCTTGACTTGTCCTGTTGCCTTGTGCCGAAGGAAAAATTTTCCTTCACTGAAGAAAAATTCATACCCTTTATCCTCTAACATTGCAACTGAGATCAAATTCTTCTTTAAACTTGGAACATGCACTACATCTTGTAAAAGAATGAGTTTACCTGACTCCCTCTGAAAGGTTATGGTACCAATGCCGGTCGCATTGTATCGTCCATTGTCACCCAACTCAACATGCAACTGGAGATCTTTCTCCACCAAGTCACTGAAAAGATTCACATCTCCCGTCATGTGAAAGGAAGCACCACTATCAAAATACCACCTCGATCCCAATGCACTAGACACCATGCATGCGATCAATGAGAAGTCCAGCTCAAATTGTGAGGCAAGAGCCTCACCAGCTGCAGCTCCAGCAGCCTGCTTGTTCTTCTTCTTCTGTGGACAATTTGTGGCGTAATGCCCATGCTCGTGACAGTGAAAACACTTCACTTTGGACATGTCACGCTTTTTACCATCCGCACCAGATTGAGAAGCCTTCTCCTTGCCCTTCCCTTTCCTTGCTTTGGCAGCCAAAGCGCAGTCTTCTTCATCAGATGCCTTTGATGAAGATCCGTCCCTGGTACTCTGCCTTATCTCCTCTTGCACAAGATCAGACCACAGTCTTTCCCATCCTGGAAATTTCTCCCGACCATTGACACTGTCCTGATATGCATGCCAACTTTTCGGAAGCCCGAGGAGAGCCAAGCTCACCAGTTCCTCATCCTCCACACTAACTCCTACACTCCCAAGTTCATCCCTGCAGTGGAAAAACTTTGTCAAGTATACCGGAATAGTGTCATTCTTCTCCATCTTTATTTTCTTGAGTTTATCCTTGAGCGCCAACTTCCTTTGGTCACTCTTGCTCTGGAAAAATTCTGTCAAAGCTTTCCACATCAAGAATGGAGAAGCTTTACCATGCAGGCTGGATACTATGTGATCCTTCACGCCCTCCAACAGAATCCTTCGACACCTTGTTGTCTTCTTTTGCCAAGCCTCAACCAAGGCTGCATCGCTAGGCTTTGGAACTTCAGAATCTATGAACTCCTTCAGCCCATTGTCATCGAGCACCGCCTCCATCCTATCTTTCCATGCAATATAATTCGAGCTGCCTTCAAGAGCATACTCCAATCGCAATCCTTGATAAGACATTTTGACTTCGACACCAAGAAAACACTGCTGCAAATTCGAATTCCACCAGCTCAAAACTCAACCGCTTCTGATCTGAAATTGTGAGAACAAAGTATTTCTAGTACAGAGATAGACTGTAGGGGCATTTACTGGATTTTTCACCTTTCAAAGAAAGGATGAATCCAGAGGCTACCTGGCCCTCTTACAGACTCTGCCTAAAGAAATAAAATGTAATCACTGTAATAGATCCGATGATCAACTTCGCTCCGATACCATGTAGAAATTTGAATAATAGATGAGTTATTCACCGAGATTATCCTGATTACACACTATTTGAGCTTCATGCATAATACATAACCTCTTCTACCATTGATCATAAATTTGCGGAATTAAAAACAATCGCATGCGCACATTGAAACATTAATCAATCACACATATCAACACAGTATGTAATGGGGAAATCTTACAGCTGAAAACTCCCAACTATCTATATATTATAATGATAGAGAACATGTAACAATCATAGTACAAACTCCTCACAAGCTCTCAGCACTATCTCCAATTGTTACACACTAACTAGCTCAGATATGAACAAGTCACAAGTTCAAATCTCCTCCACCTGTTAGCCTGCCTCTACTGCGCAATCCAAGATGAAGAATGATTGAGATCCAAGTTTGAATCCCCTTGGCTTGTACTGCGCAATCCTCATTGGCAATCTCAATCAATGTGTGTGCAAATCTCATGCACAGCTATAGTCACAACTGATAGTAGACTCACCCTTTCACCCACCTCCAACACTGGTCTCCACTGAACTGTCCATGCATTGCAGTTAACTGATGTGTTCTTTAGTTGATTTATGAGTTAATAATTAGTGAATTAAATAATATTTAATTCACACCACTCATCTCTAGTGTATTAGCCAGTTAAACTAAATACAACTAGTTCAACTAAGTTAAACCGAACACAACTCCATCAACTGTCTCATCAACTCCACCAAACTCTGCCACATGAGTTCTAACTGAAGTCAACCATGCAATAGCTCAACTAAACCATAGGAATAGCATAATTCCTTCTGTCAGCTACATGTGCCACATCCGTAGCTTGAGCTGAAGTGCTCCAAGAGGATAAGATAATGTTTATAGTCCAAATATTATTAAGGGCTAATAATATTCGACTAATCTATTTTAATTTGATAGTCTAAAAATAGATTAAAACCCAATATGTCTAAAAAATAGAAATCCATCTATTTTTTCCATTTGACATAATATCCACAAATAGCATCCCGCAACTTATATAACATGATCCATATGTCTAAAAATAGACATAGTCTAAAAATAGACTTTTGCGACAAAATCACACAGTAGTAGCCCCACCTAGTTTAGGTGATCACTTTCCAACTAGGATTAGGAAAGATGTTTCGGGATGCCTCCTTCCCTTTCATTTCTTGTTGCAATCTTCAATAAGCTTGACGAATCCCGTGTACGTCTACGATTGCACACAAAAAACACATTTGTGTGGATTCAAACGAATCTTGTAATTCCTACACCTCATGAAAATAGCTCGTAAGTGTGTAGGATGATCATCTCTTTGTAATGAGTGAGTAGGTGAATCATCCAGATAAGGTTGTACAATATGTTTGATATCATGAAAATCATAAGACATGGCCCTTTGAAAAGTTGCACCAGTGTTCTTTAATCTGAAAGGTAAGTTGCAATAAGAAAATGTCTCCCAAGGACATATAAACGTTGTTTTTGGTTGATCAGTAGGGAGTATGTTTATTTGATTATATCTGCAAAATCCATCCATAAATGAGAAAATTTCATTCCCAGCATAATCATCGATAATTTGGTCGATATAAGGGGTAGGATAATTGTCTTTTGGATATGCTTTATTAATATCTCTATAATCGACGCATACTCGTATAGTCCCTTGTTTCTTGGTAACGGGAACCATATTAGATACCCAATCTGTCAATGGGATTGGATAAATAAATCCTGCTCGCAATAGCTTTTCAACTTCAACTTTAATAGTAGCAGCTTTTCACGGATGTATTGGATGTAATCTTTCTCTAATAGGCTTGGCATCCGGGTATGGCTTAATTTCATGAATGACAATCTTTGGATTGATTCCTGGCATCTCTTCTTAAGACCAGGAAAATATGTCTCGGAACTCTTGAAATAGGGGTTTATATGTATTAATCTCTTCAATCATACAAGAAGTGCATATATGAATGTTTTCAACAATTCTAGGTTTAACTGATATGTCGATAGGAACAGTTGTAGAAATGTTTCCCAAATTAATCTCAGAATCCGAATTTATAATCAATATGGGATTTTGTGGTTCCTTGACATAATCAATCATAAAAATAGATGAAAATTAATTTTCAAATATATCAAGTTCAAGTAAAAACAAAGATCTATGATGTAGATCATCCCAGGGTAATTCATCCAAAGACAAATATTCTCAAATACTTTCATCAGTGTGGAACACTTATTGAAAAGAATCACAAAGTGATGTCAAGGATGAGCTTGATGGTGAAGAAGATTCTTCAATGATCACATTCATTTGATCAAGAGTAGTTGAAAGTGTGTCATAAAATGACTGTACTGCCACATATTCCATCTCAAAAGGACTCAAGGGCATCTCGCCATTGAAATAATCCAGTTTTGACTCTGAAGGCACTACCGAAGTGTCATCGAATGGTATAGTGCTTGATGAAATCATATTGATATTGGAAATGGTACGCGGTATGTTGGGTGGAGGCATAAAGAAATTTCCCATCAAAGAAAATTCATTTACTAAACCTACACCAACATCTTCATATGGGATAGTCGATTTTCCGACATGTTGGATATTGTCTGTAGAAGCAGGGTCGAACGAATAATATGACAACTGATCGATTTTCACAATCTTCCCTTTATGAGGAAACATGATTAATTGAAAGATGGATGAAATGACAGCAGTCATGGCATAAGACCAAATATGACCCAAAAGAAGTTTGTAATCCATAGGGGCATCAACAACCTCCACATCTAGATTAATAGTTTTGCCTTCTACTTCTATAGGTAGATCCTAGAGTATTTTGTAAAGATGAAATCCTCTTCCATCAAAGGCTTTAAGGATCGTCGGTGATTGGTTGAGTGTTGGAGAAGCCATATTTTTCCAACAATTTAACGACATTATGCACGTAGATGCCCCCTCATCAATTACAGTATGAAAAACTCATTTGTTTTTTACTAATACTGGAATCTGAAAAGCCATCTGATGAGGGAGTCTTGGTGTAAAATTTTATAGATCAAAGACCATGAGGTTAGAATCCTGAGGATCTATAGCTCCAATAGCTGATAAAATTAATTTCCTTTGTGTTGGACATAATTTTAGCACTTCTAAAGCCGACATTGTTGAAGGGGATATCGCCAAGTCTTCAACAATGTTATAATTATGAGCAGCTCTCGCATGTGGATTGAAAGCTGATTTTCGAAGTACACCTTTAGCAGGTGATTTAATCAGTAGAAACCGAAGGAGATACAGCTGATGTTGGATTAGAATTTCCTGTCTCTTTACCAATTACAGGATTTTTACTTCCATAGTCTTGCGATCGTGTCGCAACCATAACCTCAGACATCATTAAAATATTTGTCTATGAATTTGAAGAAGATCGTATCATTTTTCTAACTTGAGTAGGAAAAGGATCCTTCAAGACAGCAGGAGTGGGTGAACCTTTGATGAATTTAGAGACCTCGGACTGATGTGGGCACTCTTTGGTAAAGTGATCCTCGTCACAGATAAAACAAGGATAACGAGGTTTCTGCTTATCATCAGATGGTTCATTCTTTTCGGTTTTATCGTTGGGAGACAAAGTTTGTTTGTTTTTATCCTTTCTTTTCTTCTTATTACCGGTTTTAGATTTAGCTGTGGATGAGTCTACAACATGAATGTCGGCATAAGTTTCAAGGGAAGAATCTCTTTTTGGTGAATCTGGTAAATTTATGATAGGAGAAGTATTTTTTGAAGACTTCTTCTTACCCTTATTAGTACTATCAAAACCAATTATGTCGTCTCCTGCATGAGAACCTGAAGGGGTTGCAATTATTTGACCAGGATGTGGTAAGTCAGGAATTTTTTCGTATAACATACCAGACTATGTATATACAAGGTCTAAGTACTGAGCTTGAGCAATGACTTGTTCTTTCGTAACAACCCCCCCCCCCTAGCCACATCTCTAGTGATCTTTGGAAGCAATGATTTGATAAACCATTCTGCCAAAATCTGATCCGGAATAAAAACTTTCACTAAACGTCTTCTATGTCTTTATTCATGTAAGTGATCTGATATGTACGTAGATGTAGATTGTTTTAAGGAAGTTAGGAGTTCCATGCCATTGTCGTATCGGACTGGCAACTGAAAATGTGTTAAAAATTTTGTTGCTAACGCATTGAAATTGTTGAATGAGCCACGTGGTAATTCAATATACCATTTTGCAGCTAAGCCTATCAGTGTTCTCTGAAAGAGTCTTAATCGAATGGAATCATTGATTAAAGAGTTTAATGCACACCAAAGGTGGTAATTCATGACATGGTTTGAGGGGTAATCTCTTGATTTACCTTCGAACTTAGGAATATCTCTCAGAAACTTATTCGGTATTGGCGACCAATACGAAAGATAATAAATCGGATCATTCGTTAGGCACGAAAAATCGGGTAAATCCAAAGTTGCTATGAATGGTAACCGACAATTAGGGTCCTACTGAGCAAATTGATAACCCTGTGGAACCATACCAGTACCAGGAAGAGGATATCCTCGATATCCTGGAATAGCCAGTGAATTTGGGATTGGAATGCCTCCCGAATAACCAGGGTTGGCTGGACCATATTGAGGTTGAGCTGGTATATAATACGTGTAACCAGGGTACGGTTGATGTTGGTATACTAGATTTTGTGCTACAGGTCCATGTTGATATTGCCCTTGATATGGTTGATAAACGAACTGAGGTTGGCTTGTTACAATTGTGCTTGTACCAGGTTGTCCCGCAGGCATCTGAACAGTAGTCTGAACTGTGGGTCCAAGTTGTTGTGCAGTGATTAGAGGGATTTGTTATGATACTTGAGGGTCTGTAGAAATAGGGGCTACAGAAATTTCAGGGATAGGTGTGGAAGGTTGAATAGAAGTTGGTGTAGCAGTTTCAGGTGGAGTTCTAAGTGTACTCGGACCAGGCTGCTGAATAGTACTAGGTGCAGATACCTTAGGTATAACTTGAAGCATAGGTTGGGTAGGTTGATTATAAACAATTGGTTGACCAGGTTGATTATAAAGTACTTGCACGTTAGGTTGCAAATTCTGTTTCTTTGGTGTCGGATTCCACACCGTGTTTACTCCAGGATATGGAGCTCCCATTGAAGGTTTTGATGCGTAAGATGGACCATAACCAGGTTGATCATTTGGAACATATGTTTGATAGTTGGCTGGATAATTCCCACTTAAATATTGACCTCCCTGAAACAATTTTTGTTCCTAATAGAACTGTGGCCCTAAAAGAGGATGCTTTCCTTGGAAAGACTATTGCCCTGGCATAGGGTATTGTCCTTGAAGAAGTTGCGGACCCTGAATAGAGTACTGCCCTTGAGGTTGATATTGTCCTTGAGGTATGTACTAGCCTTGAGGTATGTACTAGCCTTGAGGTATGTACTCTCCTTGAGGTGTGTATTTTCCTTGCGGTATGTATTGTCCTTAAGGTGTGTATTGTCCTTGAGGTTGCCCCCAAGGTGGTAAATTACTACCTTGAGGATTCCCCCCAGGCGGTAAGTTACTACCTTGAGGGTCAGGGTTAGGAATGTTTCCAGGCATCATGTAAACTTGTTCCGCGTTCAAATTTTTGGTATGTGATTCATTTGGACTAGGTGATTGTATAAGTTTTTTGGGAGAAGGAGTTGCTCCTGAGAAAGTACCAAAAAGCGACTGGTACCCCGGAGGAACAGACGGATCACCATAAAAATATGATTCTGGAGATTCAAAAAACATGGATGACTCACCAAACATGTCGAATGAAGGTCTGTAATTACCTCTTGGCATGGCGTAAAAAGGAATTCGGGGTGGCGAATAGTTTAGACCGGAATTGTGTATAAAGTATATTAACAGAGAATACCAAGGATCCTGTTTGAAAGGGCTATAATAGTAAATTGATTCACTTGGCCTAAGATCTAAAGATTCTTGATGTGAAGGAATAATAACTTCTTCTTCTATGTCAGTAATCTCTTCAATGCTAATGAGGTCTGGAGGAAGGTTCTCATTAATGTGAAACTTCACTCGTGGTGAATGAGGACGACCAGAGGTTGGAGTGATGAACTCTGAAACAGGCTCAGACATAGCATGTTCAGTTTTTGGTTCAAAAATTTCAGGCTCAGTAGTTGATAATTCACTAGTTGTGGAAGCAAGTTCAACTAGTTAAGAAATTGTAAGTTTCCTTTGAGAATTTTTTGTTGTTTGAGGTTGATCTACTTCGTAATCAGGATGTATAATTACTGATGTTTCCTCTTGTTCATTTGATCTGTTCCTTGATGGTTGTCCTTTTTCAAATTTAAGATTTTCTAACTGACTTGGTGTGTACTCAGGGGATTTCCCCTGCATTCTACGGGATTGTCTCGATAATTCTGCCACGATTAAATGTTTAACACACGAAATCAAAGAAAATTTCAACAAAATAACCTAAAGTCGCTAAGGAAACAATCAAATCAAACACGTGCCTACAAAATCTAAGAGAGCAATCCACACACAAATAGTCTTTTTCCACACTAAAAATGCTAGTTGGTGATGAAATCCAATGTCGTAGAATTCTAATGTGGAAAACTTGGCAGTTGGAACAGTTACCCCGACAACCTGCTTAATGAAACAGTCTGGTGCAAGTCTCTCCACTTAGGCCATCTCGAACTGAAGAGTACCCTCCAGAAAGTCCAAGTGAGTCTATCCGACGTATGTTTTAGGTATAGTGGGACCTTCCCTCCACCGTCATCTTGGGAAAAATCCTGAAGATAATGGTCACTAAGGTCACCAACGGGAACAAATATACCTGGGGGAATAGTCTACGATCCGATATACACGCAAGGGCAGAGTAACAAGCTCAATCCCCTTGAAGACTTCTCGATATAATCCCAATTTTTTCAAACAAGTGACCCCAGGCTTCTCGACAATGGTCTATCTGAGGTTTACTATTTGTATTACGTGCACATCTGCTATCTTTCCCAATGATATAGGTATGATTACCTCATTGTTTCCGACATGATCTCATGCTTGACTCTTTTAAGAAGAGCTTCCCAGAGCACAAATGAAACAATTGGATTTTCCTAGCGCAATATTTCTACTTGTTTGTTTAAATTGTTTTGGAATGTTAATTACAACATGTTCCAAAACACTAGCCTAAGCTATGTTGGTGGAATGTCCTAGAAAATGTAAAATATCTAGATTGATTTTATTAAAGCGTTGTTTTTAATTTGGTTGTTGCTTAAGACAAAAGGTATGGAAGTGAAACTTCAATGATGTTTGTGACCCGACTCAAAAATACGCTAAATGCATCTAAATGAGAAGTGAAACGCTTTTCTTTTTAATGAATCTTATATAAGGGAAAGATTCAGAGATTTGAAAATTTCCAAAGCATTCTTTCATTCGTAAACAAAATCTTTGAAAAGAAAACGTTTTCTTAGAGAACTCAATTTGCAAAAATGATCAATTACTCTTTTTGAAATGAAATTCCTTTAACAATCAGATCACAAACTACAAATGAATAAAAAAACCATTTCCAAAAGAAAACAATATCTGAACCAATTACACTGTCTACAGCATGAGAACCTGAAGGAGTTGCAGTTATTTGACCGTGACGTAGTAAGTCAAGAATTTTTTCGTATAAAGTACCAGATTGTGTATATACAAGGTCTAAGTACTGAGCTTGAGCAATGACCTATTCTTCCATAACAACACCTCCCTTAGCCACATCTTCAATGATCTTTGGAAGTAATGATTTGAAAAACCATTCTACCAAGATCTGATTCGGAATAAAAACTTTCACTAAACGTCTTCTACGTCTCCATTCATGTATGTGATCTGAAATGTATGTAGACGTAGATTGTTTTAATGAAGTCAAGAGTTTCGTGCCATTGTCGTATGGGATTGGCAACTGAAAGTGTGTTAAGAAAGTTGTTGCTAAGGCATTGAAATTGTTAAATGAGCCACGTGGTAGTTCAATATACCACTTTGCAGCTAAACCTGTCATTGTTCTCTGAAACAATATTAATCGAATATAACCATCGATTAAAGAGTTGGATACACACTAGAGGTGGTAAGTCATGACATGGTTTGAAGGGTCTTCTCCCAATTTACCTTCGAACTTAGGAATATCACTGGGCAACTTATTCAGCATTGGCAGTCAAAATGGAAGATAATAAATCAAATTGTTCATTAGGCGCGACAAATATGGTAAATCCAAAGTTGCTATGAATGGTAACCGGCGGTTAGGTTCCTACTGAGCAAATTGATAACCTTGAGGAACCATACTAGTACCAGGAGGAGGATATCTAAGATAGCCTGGAATAGCCTGTGCATTTGGGATTGAAATGCCTACCAGATAACCAGGGTTGGCCGAACCATACTGAGGTTAAGCTGGTATCTGATATGTGTAACCAGGGTACGGTTGATGTTGGTATAATGGATTCTATGCTACAGGTTCATATTGATACTACCCTTGATATGGTTGATAAACAAATTGAGGTTTTCTTGTTACAATTGTACTAGTACCAGGTTATCCCGCAGGCATCTGAACAGTAGTCTGAACTGTGGATCCAGGTTGATGTGCAGTAGCTTGAGGGATCAATTGTGATACTTGAGGGGTTGTATAAATAGGGGCTACAGAAATTCCAGGGATAAGTGTGGTAGGTTGTTGAACAGAAGTTGGTGCAGCAATTTGACATGGAGTTATAAGTGTACTTGAACGAGCCTGTTGAACACTACTAGGTGCAGATACATGAGGTATAACTTGAAGCATAGGTTGGACAGGTTGCTGGATTTGATTGTAAGCAATTGGCTGACCAGGCTGATTATAAGGTACTTGCACGTTAGGTTGAAAATTTTGTTGATTCAATGATGGATTCCACACCGTGTTTACTCCAGGATATGGAGCTCCCATTGAAGGTTGTGATGTGTAATATGGACCATAACCAAGTCGATAATTTGGAACGTAATTTTGATAGTTGGCTGGATAATTTCCACTAAAAGACTGACCTCCCTGAAACAATTGTTTTTTCTGATAAAATTGTGGCCCCAAAGGAGGTTGTTGTCCTTCGAAATATTGTTGCCTTAGCATAGGGTACTGTCCTTGAAGAGGTTACGAACCCTGAATAGAGTACTACCCTTGAGGTTGATATTGTCCTTGAGGTATGTACTATCCTTGAGGTGTGTATTGTCCGTGAGGTATGTACTGTCCTTGAGGTGTGTACTTTCCCTGAGGTTTCCTCCCAGGCAGTGAATTACTACCTTGAGGATGCCCCCAAGCAGTAAATTACTAATTTGAGGGTCAGGGTTAGGAATGTTTCCATACATCATGTAGACTTGTTCCGCGTTCAAATTGTCAGTATGAGATTCATGTGGACGAGGTGATTGTATAATTTTTTCGGGAGGGGGAGCTGCTCCTGACAAAGTACCATAAAGTGACTGGTGTCCCGGAGGAACAGACAGACCACCATACAAATAAGTTTCTGGTGATGCAAAAAACATGGATGATTCACCAGACATATTTAATGAAGGTCTGTAATTACCTCTTGGTATGGCGTAAAAAGGAATACAGGGTGGCGAATAGTTGAGACCAAAATTGTCTAGAAATTATGTTAACTGAGAATACCAAGGATCCTGTTTTAAAGGGATATAATAGTAAATTGATTCACTTGGCCAAGGATCTAAAGATTCTTGATGTGAAGGAAGAATAACTTCTTCTTCTGTGTCAATAATCTCTTCAATGCTAATGAGGCCAGGAGGAAGGTTCTCAGTAATGCGAAACTTAACTCATGGTGAATGAGGACGACCAGAGGTTGGAGTGATGAACTCTGAAGTAGGCTCATACGTAGCAGGTTCAGTTTTTGGTTCAAAAATTTCAGGCTCAGTAGTTGATAATTCACTAGTTGTGGAAGCAAGTTCAACTAGTTTAGAAATTGTAAGTTTCCTTTGAGAACTTTCTGTTGTTTGAGGTTGATCTACTTCGTAATTAGGATGCATAATTACTAATGTTTCCTCTTGTTCAGTTGATCTGGTCGCTAATGGTTTTCCTTTTTCAGATTTAAGCTTTTCTAACTGACTTGGTGTGTACTCAGGGGCTTTCCCCTGCATTCTACGGGATTGTCTTGGTAATTTTGCCATGATTAAATGTTTAACATACGAAATCAAAGAAAATTTCAACAGAATAACCTAAAGCCACTAAGGAAACAATCAAATCAAACACACGCCTACAAAATATAAGAGAGCAATAAACACACAAACAGTATGTTTCCACACTAAAAACACTAGTTGGTGATGAAATCCAACGTCGTAGAATTATAATGTGGAAAACTTGGCGGTTGGAACAGTTACCCCGATAACCTGCATAATCAAACAGTCCGATGCAAGTCTCTCCACTTATGCCATCTCGAAGTAAATATTACCCTTCGGAAAGTCCAAGTGACTCTAGCTGACGTCTATTTCAAGTACAGTGGGACCTTCCCTCCACCGTCACCTTTTGAAAAATCCTGAAGATAATGGTAACTAAGGTCACCAACGGGAACAAATATACTTGGGGGAACAGTCTACGATCCGATATACATGCAAGGGCATAGTAACAAGCTCAATCCCCTTGAAGGCTCCTCGATATAATCCAAGGTTTGCCAACAAGTGACCCCAGGCTCCTCAACAATTATCTATCCGAGGTTTACCGTTTGTATTACGTGCACATCTGCTATCTTTCCCAATGAGATATGTACATTACCTCACTGGTTCCGACATGATCTCATGCTTGACTCTTTCAAGAAGAGCTTCCCAGAGCACAAATGCTACAATTGGATTTTCCTACCGCTAGATTGCTACTTGTTTGTTTAAGTTGTTTTGGAATTTTAATTACAACCTATTCCAAAACACTAGCCTAAGCTATGTTGGTGGAATGAACCCTAGAAAATGTAAAATATCTAGATTGATTTTATTAAAGCGTTGTTTATAATTTGGTTGTTCCTTAAGACAAAAGGTATGGAAGTGAAACTTCAATGATGTTTGTGAACCGACTCAAAAATACACTAAATGCATCTAAATGAGAAGTGCAACTCTTTTCTTTTCACTGAATTTTATTTAAGGGAAATATTGAGATATTTAACAATTTTCAAAGCACCAATTCTTTCATTCATAAAAAAAAAAACTTTGAAAAGAAGATGATTTCTTTGAAAACTCAATTTCGCAAAAATGATCAACTACTCGTTCGAAATGAAATTCCTTTATCAATCAGATCAAAAACTACAAATCATTAAACAAACTTATTCTAAAAAGAAAACAATATCTAGAACTCCTAAGAACATAAATTTCAAATTCAAAGAAAAGTCTCATTTTGAAGTCTATCTAGAAAGTTTGAGGACGTTTTCTCCTAGTTTGTGATCGAACCAAGAACAATTTCTACTTATCTTAGCAGAAATGAAAACATCCAAAAATGGTTTAGTGTGAAAATCAGGCCTTAGTAAGCTAAAAGCTCTTCCAAATTTGCAAATGAAAATGAAATCAATTTTCATAAAAGTAAGGTTTGCAATAGTTTTAGTGGCTCGGAAAGAGAACAACACCATACCAATAAGCTAAGGTAAATGAAGGTGTCTTATATGGAGCAGCAATAAAGTAGGGCAAACACTCACTCATAAAATGAAAATCAGATGAAAAATCACACAAACGCAAAAGTTGTTGAAAAGAAATTCACACATAAGATTTGACGGCTAAGGTAGACTGGGGAAAACACAAAGAATTAGGTGATATGGTTCTTAAAAAGAGAATTTTAACTTTTTCAAAAAATTTCCAAAGGTCTGCAGGTTCTAATGGAAAACAGAGCGCGGTACCGCACTGTTCTGAACTAAAATTGCGGAGGCTACCGCACTGTTTTCAAGTGAAAACTGCGGAGGAAAGGAAAGTACAGAAAAAATAAATATTCATATTTTATTTTCAGGGATTCTTAAAAGTTATCTACCCAACCCAATCTCAGAAAAATCAAAATAAAAAAACTCTTAAAATTCAAATTAAAAAATAAAAAGGAAAATTAAGTTCTATTCCCCAACGAAGTCGCCATTTTGTTATGCGGATTAATCCCTCTTGCAGACAAGAGCGATCTCCTTAGTTTTCTACGAATAGCTAGAAAAAAGCATCCATTTGTAAATCGTTTTCTCTAGATTATTTGCAATTCAGAATTATTATAAACAAAGAAAGAGGACATGCCCCTACCTTGAAATCCAACGTTCGGTGCAGTCTTTTATCCAGTCGCTCCAAAGAGGTTTCTCTAGTAAGTAGAACCTGCAATAAAAGACAGACAAAAGAATTAAAATCACCTGCAACATATAATAATTAAGAACATCTAATCTAACTTAGTGATCAAGGAGTCTAAGTATTGAATTATTCAAATAAACACAAGAACAACTCAATGAGAAAAGGAGATCCATATGTATTATCTTTGAATGAAAAGAGTAACTTTACAACCTGATGCCTTGATGTCGTACAAGTCTCTCCCGGGGTCCTGAACAATCGTTCCTCCTTCAGTTTGACAAGCCTTCCTCTCTTTGAACCAACATGGAGTTATGGACATAAGGGTGTGATCATTCTCATGCCAACAACAACTAGTATAGAAAGTATGCTCTCTTGAGAATTTCTTCAGCAACTAACATGTATATCTACCCTTGAGCCTGAAACATGAGCTAAATTTATAGGGAAATGGAGGTAGTTTCAGTTTCATGAAGAGGGGTATGGATTCCTCTCATGAAGGGATTTGAGCTCCATAGACCAAGGGATAAACTCCATGAGTAGAGGGATAGAGCTCCATGAGTGGAGAGATAAAGCTCGAACTGATCGCACCTCTAGAAGCTTCCAGTTGGGAGAATATTCAACCAGTCGGGCTTCTAGAAATTACTTTTTCTTTTATTTGACTTTTTACGAGGGTCTGCAGGTTTTATTAGCAGAACGTGTGGGAGCTTCCGTGGCTATAGAACAAGTATCCGTGAACCCACAGGAAAAGGCTAGGAAAAGTGTGGAGTTAGACTTTTAAGAGTTTTAATGATCTTTTCTCCAATTCCAAGACTTGGTTTGGGAACATTAGGGTTTTTTACTTCTAAGGGAGCACAATATAGTTAGTGATGGACCTATATGGACACTCAAATGTCATGGTGACAAAATAACGTGTAACAAGTACTAGGGTTTTTTCTACATCTTTCCTAAGCGCCACCATCGATCCAAAGATTGTAAAATGGATCAAGGGCCCATGTTGGAGTGAAGGTGAGAAACCATGGATCCTTCAAACAAACAACACCACAATTGCATAATATTTACCATCCATGTTGAAGATAAATGTTGGAGGATAACATGCCTTATTTGATCCTAGCCATATATGTCCCTTGAGGGCATAAGGATGTATTATTCTGCAGAGCACACTTATCAAGGGTTCCTCTATAACCCATAAGATAACAAATGGAATTTCCTAACTCGTAATATGGATGGTGGCACTTTTAATTGAGGATGGTGCAACTTGTTTTTTATAGTTATTTAAATTTTTTGTTTTTATTTTTTTATTTTTTTAAAGAATATATATCTTTTACAAGTTAATTTTGTGTTTTTAAGAATATTTTTATGTTTCTTTTACTTTTTTTGGGTCTTTTACATATTTTTATATTTGTTTTTTTACATATTTTTAATGTCATTTTTTTCTATCTGCAAAAAAAATAAAAATTTCATTATAAAAAAAAAAAAAAACACATGTTTAGAAAACTCTTAAAAACTAACATCCTAGGATGAAAAACATGAAGAGATAAAAGACAACTTGAAAATTTGTTGAATAATCAACATTTAAAAAAAAAATTGTGTATACTTAAGACATAAGAACATTTAAAGTGTCAAAAATGTCTTAAAAAAAATTTAAAAAAAAAAAAAATATATATATATATATATATATATATATATATATATATGTTGATGCTTTTCAAAATCTGCATGAAAATCATCAACGTTTAAAAAAATATATCAAGAAAATTTAAGTATAAAAAATAAGCCCTCTAAAAAAAGGGGTCGATGTTGTATTAACAATTTTCAAAATCAACATTAAAATCACTAACATTTAAAAAAAATTGTTCACACCTGATACATAAGAAAATTTAAAGTGTCAAAAATATGCTCCCAAAAAAAGGTGTAATCTGGATGAGCACTTTTCAAAATCAGATCACTTTTTTGCTACCTCAAGAAAGTGGGTACTCGTTTCAGTTCTCGTTTCAAAGTTTACATTGTCTTGAGCAGGTGCCCAATTTTATAGCAGTTTCAGGATGTATTTCCCATAGAGATTTAAGAGTCGCCGCCTCACAGGAAAGTTGAATTTTATATTGTTTTGGTAATAGGGAAACACCAACATCAAGGGCACCTTACATGATGAGCACACCGTAGTTGGTGGAATTGAAGTTGACATTGAAAGAAATGCTTGACAAGGGATACATTAGGCCATGTGTATCACCTTGGGGTGCACCAATGTTGTCTGTGAAGAGGAGGATGGTACTCTCAATTTATGCATTGATTACAAGCAGTTGAACAAGCTGACCATCAAGAATATGTATTCATAGTCGAGGATTTATGACTTGTTTGACCAATTGAAGGGAGAAATAGTGTTATCGAAGATTGATCTGAGATTGGGATACCATCAAGTACGCATTAAAGAAGAGGAAATCTACAAGACTTCTTTCCGGACCAGGTATGGGAATTATGATTTTGTTGTCATTCCATTTGGTTTGAATAATGCTCTAGTTACCTTTATGTGATTGATGAATAGTGTGTTGTGTCCTTATTTAAACAAGTTTGTTATTGTATTCATAGATGAAATCTTGATATATTCTAAGACTGAGGAAGAACATGCTAAAAATTTAACAACAATATTGATATTGATGAGAGAGAATTATTTGTATGCTAAGCTCAGTAAGTGTAGTTTATTTCAGAAAAAATTGAATTACTTGGTACATGTGGTTTCCAAGGAAGGGATAACAGTAAATTTCATAAAAGATAAGAGCTATTATGGAGTGGTCATTTTCTATAAATCTGGATGAGGAAAGATCATTTATGGGGCTAGTGGGTTATTATAGGAGGTTCATCAATAACTTCTCGCGGATTGCATATCCTATTACATCACTGCAAAGGCAAGGTAAGAAATTTGAATGGATAGAGGAATGTGTAGCCAGTTTTGAGCAGTTGAAGCCGTTGTTGACAAATGCTCCAATTTTAAAGATTGCAGATCCAAACAAAGAGTTTGTAGTGTGTAAAAATTCCTGTAAGAGAGGACTTGGTGTAGTCTTGATGAAATAAAGACATGTAGTGTTATGCGGATTAATCCCTCTTGCGGACAAGAGCGATCTCCCTATTATTCTATGAATAGCTACAAACAAACATCCATTTGTAAACCTTTTTCTCTAGACTAACTGCAATTAAAAATTATTATAAGAAAAGAGAGAGGACATGCCCCTACCTTGAAATCCAACGTTCGATGTAGTCTTTTATACATTCGCTCCAAAGAGGCTTCTCCAGTAAGTAGAACCTGCAATCAAAGATAAGACAAAAGAATCAAAGCACCTGCAACATATAATAATCAAGAAAAGCTAATCCAAATTAGTGATCAAGGAGTCTAAGGATTGATGTTATTCAATAAGAAAAAGAACAACTCAATGAGAAAAAGAGATCCATATGTATTATCTTGAATGAAAAGAGTAACCTTACAACCTGATGCCTTGATGTCGTACAAGTTTCTCCCGGGGTCCTGAACAATCGTTCCTCCTTCAGTTTGACAAGTCTTCCTCTATGAATACCATCATGGAGTTATGGACATAAGGGTGTGATCATTATCATGCCAACAACAACTAGTGTAGAGAGTATGCTTTCTTGGGAATTTCTTCAGCAACTAACATGTATGTCTACCCTTGAGACTGAAACATGAGCTCAATTTATAGGGAAATTGAGATAATCTCAGTTCCATGAAGAGGGGGATGGATTCCTATCATGAAGGGATTTGAGCTCTATGGACCAAGGGATAAGCTCCATGAGTGGAGGGATAAAGCTCAAACTGATCGCGCCTATAGAAGCTTCCATTTGGGAGAATATTCGCCCAGCTAGGCTTCTAGAATTTAATTTTTCTTTAATTCGACTTTTTACAGGGTCCCGCAGGTTTTAGTAGCAGAATGTATGAGGGTTGCTGCAGGCTATAGAACAAGAATCTGCGAACTCGCAGGAAAAGGCTAGAAAAAGTGCGGAGGTAGACTTTTTAGGGTTTTAAAGAGCTTTTCTCCAATTCCAAGACTTGGTTTAGGAACATTAGGGTTTTTTACTTCTAAGGGAGCACAATATAGGTAGTGATAGACCTATATGGACATTCAAATGTTATGGTGAAAAAATAACGTGTAACAGATTTCCCCCTAAAGTGCGAAGTCTGATGTTGTTCTGAAGAGTGAAGTGCTTTATCATTCTGAGGATTGGATTGTGGACACCGGTCGAAAACCTGTAAAATCATTCAATGCAAATATATATATATATATATATATCATCGTTGAGGTAGGCATTCCCATACTAAGATCAAAACTAACTAAATGTTCTGGTACAGATATGATTTTAATATTACATCAAAAGTAGACACAATATGGGTGCAACCATCTGTCATAATTATTCTACTGTATCATGAATAATAAAACTCCTCACAGCCTGGATGGTAGAAACTAGATCCATGGTCTTGATTTCTGCTTCCCAAACTAGTACGATTCTATCCATGCGATTGATTGTGTCGAAGTCGAACATGGTAGAAACCACTTGATTACCAACCAATGATGTGAACTATTAACAAGTGTGAGAGAAACCACAAATAATGACAATGGCTCTCAAAGTACTCAGTGCAATCTATGAAGTGTGAATAAATGATTTGCAGTCGAACACTTCATAGAATCATTCGATCAAAGGCTAATGATGCAGCCTATCGTTGAAGGCGATAAACCTACCATTAGGGCATGCAGATCCCAAGGTACTGATAGGATTCTAGATCAACTTCCTAAATGATGAGCGGTCGTCGATAGAAAGTGATTCGTCGTAGGAAATCCCACAACACGAAACCATTAGATCAAGTTTTGAATAAATATTTGCAAGGACTGACTCAGGGATGGTCAATGCAAATGGAGACAAATGTTTTCAATGAATGGTTTATCTGAACTATCTCTTGAACACATAACGACACTGCAGATGGTCTGAAAGCAATTGACCTAAAGCTAATACCCAGAAACCGGCTGAAGACTTTCAATGTTGTTTGATTAACTTTTAGACAAAGGATTTCCTAACCCAGGTACAACTGTGACAAATTGTCGTTTTCAAGAGTGGCATGCTGCTTTTCAAACAAGGGTGACAACTAGATTATTTTTCTATCTTTTTCCTCCACCATTACTAGAAAGTACCTCTTTATTTTTGACAAGCTTGAGGAGGATAACATTTTCTTGTTTATGTAAGCTCATCTTAGTATTAAAATCGAACCCTAAGAAGGAGTGTTCCCATCCTATTTGTAATCAACAGGTTCTTTACTGTTAAATTTTAACGAGTCCAGTATAGGAGAAACTCGGCGTTTTTCAGTTTTAAGGAGTTAGAAGAAAAACATAAGTAAACTATGTGGTTGTTATTTTTCATAAATTTAGTCTCTCAAGCCCGAAAAAGGATAAAATAATATAGGAGAGAACTCTATTGACCATGATTAGTCAATGTATACATTTTTCGTAAATAGTTTATTTCAGTCCGGAAAAGGGGTAAACTTATACTGAAGGGACGATTGTTCATTTACTTTAACGAGTTTGAATAGTCAAGTACTTGACGATATTTTCATATTTAGAGAGTCTAAAAAGGGCTTAAAAGATAACTCCATGGTTTCGATTTTTCGTAATTTTCAAGAGCCCAAAAAAGTGATAAAAGTATACTCAGCATCAAAATAATCCTTTTCACCAAAAAATCCTTTATCCTGCACAAAAGCTCAAAATATTACACATACATGTTTCCACGAAGCAAAAATATTTAAAAATAGCCTTTTAAAGTGAAAAGCAAATAAAATATAATATTTTATTCATTCAAAAACTATAAAAATGAGTTAAAACAAAATCGTTTTCACCTTTTGTCTTCAGAGCAGTGAATTGAGAGCTTTTGGCAAAAACGTTCCGAAGCAAATATCGGGAGAACCGACCATCCATTCTGTGAATTGTTAGAAACAGGTAATCCACATCATCTTCTTCTTCATTTATATCTGTTTCATTTCTCCTTTTTAGCCTTAATTTCATTTTTTGGGAGGAATTTTTGTTTAAAAATGCGCTCTCAGGGGTTCATAGGTCATGCGCACACTACCTGCGGATCACAATAATTTTTTAAATAGAAAGTTATCGGGCTGCCACAGTTTTTGTGTGGAGCCTGCGCAGACTTCCACACTGTCTCCTCACAAAAACTGCGGAGGCGCCATGACCGTTTTAAAATTCACAAATTCTCCTAAAAATACTTCAAGTTTTACACTCAAATGGTTTCTAACTTTCAAATGTGTTTATTTGTAGGCTATTCCACCATGTTAGAGTGGAGAGAATGTGAACATGAGGCTATAGACAATGAAGCTATGAATGATCCCACAATGATGCGTGTGCTAAATAATTGTGGTTTATATAAGTTCTGGGCCATCCAAGATATGAAATCACAAGTAGATTTGATGACATGGATAGTAAATACATGGGAAGTTCAATACCAATGCTTTATCATTGGTGACCATCGGCTCGAAATTGAGCTTGAGGATATCTATTTCCTCACTGGATTGTCCCGGAGAGGAGAAAACATATCCTTGTTTGGGGCTAGATGGGGTGGCCTATTGTTTAGTCAATTTAATGTCTTAAATTGCTTACATAAATTATCAACAGTGGTTTGTAAACTGATGAAGTGTGGTGCACTGTGTGTGCTTAGTTAACCTTCTTCTTACTTCGTTGTATGTATTTTTATGTTGTTTTGGGGGTTTTGTTCTTGATGTCTAAGGATGTTAATCCAAAACTATGAAAGGAATCAAATGAATCTAATGAATTTTAAGAAGGAAGAAAAGGAAGTGTTCCCGAGTTAAACTAATATGCATAAAAATAAATCAAAGACTGTTAACAAATCTGAAAAACAAAGTATCTATTCTAATGACTTCTACTTTAACATTAGTTTTATTCCATGGATAAATCTTATAACTGAAATTGAAATTGCAGTGTTATTCTAAGTGAAAGCAGAAAAATACAACAACTAATGTATGTTTAGTTCCTTCAGCGTTCAATATGAAGTGTCACCTTCTTGAGATGATGTTAAGCAACTAATTATACCTTGACTTCTAATGGTCTAGAAAAGCAATTAAAGTGTACAAAAGAAAACAATTAATGTATGTTTAGTTACTTCAGAATTCAATATGAAGTGTCACCTTCTTGAGATGATGTTAAGTAACCAATTATACATTAGTTTCTAATGGTCTACAAAAGCAAGTAAAGTATGCAAAGGAAAACTCAGTAATTGCATGAATTAGACATTCAAGCATTCAGTCTAGAAATATGAAAATCAACTTCTTGGAATGACCTTTAGGAACATCAGTGATGCAATTAAATGAGGATCTAAAAGCAAATGTAAAGGCATGCAAAGTTAAATCTTAATTGATTGTAAACAACTAATGTATGTTTGATTACTCCAGTATTCAATATGAAGTATTATCCTCTTGAGATGATGTGTAAGCAATCAATTATACCTTAGTTTCTAAGTTCCTAGAAAGCAAATAAAATTTGTAGAGGAAAGCTCAATAACTATATGAATTATATATTCAATCATTTAGTTTAGAATCATATTCTTGAAATGACCTTTGAGAACATCCATTGATACAATTAATTGATCGTTCTAATGTAAGAAAGTAAATAAAAAAACAGTAAAAGAAACTAGATAACTGTGAATTCTTATTGCTTCAAACTTGATTCAATTTGAAAATAGAAAGATCTATCCTCACAAAATGTTTTAGAAGAACAATGATTACATAGTTATGATTTAACTCTATGCTACTGATCAAAGCTGAAATGTAACATTAATCTACTCAGAAAACAGAATTGACAAAAACATAGTAAGGAAATTAATCTAAAACAATGAACGAAAAACCTCCTCCTGTGAAAGGACTCTCTGTAACAGATTCGGTTGAGATCCTAGCTGGTTAAAGACACACTTAAGCAATCATTGGCATGAACACAATCCTTGTATTATAATAGAAAGGAGTCTTAAAACAATATACAACGTTTCAGCAAAAACTTAACTTAAAACTTAATTATCCTCGGTTCTGTACAACCGGTATTTATATAAAACAAACATAACTGTTTATGAGCTAATTCTGCTATAGGTGGCTAATCTGACTTATATAATTGCAATTTGATTGTTTAACTCTTGATTTGCTATGATAGAGAAAATCAAGAGTTCTTCTGTTCTCGGCTAATGTCCTTTGACCGGATCTTGACCATGATCTTAGGCATCCTTTTATATCGATCTCGATCAAGTAGATGGGACGAAATACATGTGTAGATGATTCTGGAAGTGTCCATGTGGCTCATTTCTCCATTTGATACCTGGAACCTGTCAGACCATGAAACTAGCTACGGAACACATGATTAGCTGCAGAATAGGTTGTGTTCTGTATCCAAATTACAAAAATCCATTCGAATAGCAAGAACATCATAATATAACATGTAAATCATTTAAATGCATTCCTTGAGATAAAAACATGACATTTATCATTGATTGGAGTATGTGAAATTATGATAAAGTAAGTGAAACGAGTGAGAAAGGATATCAGAAAGAGGATAATTCTGAGGTTCAACATACCCCCACTGAGAAGTCATTGCATGTCCTCATGCAAATTACCAAAAATGTGAATTCTCCTCTCCTACTGCATTTGTTTAGACACTTCTGCTAACACATCCAATTTTCTTATTTTTCTTTTCTTTGAAGTGATTTCCATCCTGGGCTTTCTCATAAGAAGCTTGTATTTGAGATTAATGACTTCCTTGTTTAGTGACTTGTTCTTTATTTTCAACTTCATGTTCTTTTTGTACCATAGTCCTAAATGCAGAATGGTATAGTCACTAATTTCCTTTTCCAACTTGTTATGTTGCTTCAAGGCCTCATTCTCCTATTTAATAAATATATTCAATGTCTCTAGTTCATAAATTTCAAGTTTGAGAGTTTCAACTAGAGGTTCTTGTGGATTGATAGGATTCACTGTTGCATTTCTTTTCTCCAATGACTCTATGTAATCATATATTTCTTGTTGTGTTGGGTCTATGCCTGGAGATTTTCTGATGGGGCTACCTTCAAAATTATGAATAAGAAAATTTTGAGGACTATGTGGAGGAAAATTATTGACAGGAGATGGTATTGGAGTTTCTTCATCTAAACTTACAAACTATGTCTCTTTTGGTAGTGTTTTCTTCATTGAACCTCGGAGTCTGGAGCTCCCTCTCAGCTATAGAGGATTTACATTTTCCTCACTTGTAACCTTGCTCCTCTTTCCTATCTTACCTCATGTCTTGACTTTATTTTGCTTCCTGTTCTCTGTCAGCTCTATAGAGATCAGTTTTTCATCATTTTTCTGCAATGAAGATGCAAGTATGTCTTCAATATTTGTATCAGTCTTCTTTCTTCTTCTCTTTCTAACATTGTCTTCTTTAGGTTGTTTTGGTACTTCTTGAAAATAATTTCTGATAAGAAAAGTCTCCCAGGAATCTCATATTCTTTTTAAATGAAACTCAACAAGTATTTTTACCAACCCATGATGATGCATAGTGTTATCTATAAACTGTATTCTCTTCTGCACGTTTGTAGATATCATTTTTAAGCTATTCAGCAGAAAGAAGGAAAGCTTTATTTCACCATTCTCTAATAAATTCATCAACAATCAAATATGATATACATACATGTAACCAAACCTTCCTTCACAGGTGATAAATTTCTATAAAACCAAGAGCATGTTCCTCCATTTATTTTTAAGGGCTGAGCTGGGGATACCTTTTCTGAAAACAGAGACATCCATACTTGGGTTTTTGAGGATAAATTTCCATGATTCATTGTGAAACTCCTTGTTTTTGAACCACCTTTTGCCAACCCTTGGAAGTTTTGTGGCTTCGACCATGAATGTCTCAATAACTGTGAACTTGATGTCTCCAATTTCCACTTCTGTGCCATCAAAATACCGAGCAAAAGATTTTGTGATCTCTTTGTGAAAACCATCGAATTTCTGTATGAATTTGAGCCGTCCAACTTTTTGAAACATTTCCTTGATTTGAGGGTATCCTTCCATATATTTTGTTCCCACCGATTCTAATCTGACTATCAGTCCCATGCCTTCTATTATGAAGAGTTCTCAACCTTCAAAATTATCCTTCTCTATTTATGAAATGAATTGGACTACGGATCTGATGAAAGGCATCGAGGGTTTGTAGGAATAAATAAGTGGTATGGATTGGGGTTTTGAAGAAACGTAGACGGATATGTCACGTCAACAGGTCATGACCGTTAATCATAAATGGGGAAGTCTATTGTGGACTGTTATGAAACATAATGCGAAGGATGTGGTATGATGGAAATCGAAATCAAATCAAATGATGATCTATTAAGGGAGCATATGACCAACCATATTATACATGCTAATGTTTTTGACCTTGCTATTAAAATAAATTTTTGCAACTTTACCTTTAGAACTAACATTTTCGTTGTCATTTCTTTGGTGTTGATTCTTAAGGTACCTTTTAGCATGTTGGTCTTCTTCAATCTCCTGTATTCATCATTTTTTTGTAGGTTGTACAAATGTGTCAGAGCTGCTAAATGAAGTGGAATTTCACACAGAATAGAATCAGCTACAGAATGTAGTCAGCTGCAAAATGTAGTCAGCCGCAGAATGTGATCAGCTACTTTATGTGATCTATAAAAAAATGAAGTATAGTTGTGGAATGGAATGTAAGTGGAATATGACTGTGAAAATGGAATGAAAGTGGAATATGACTGTGAAAATGGAATGAAACTGTAAAATGGAATATGACTATGGAATGGAATGAATTTGCAGATTATGAGCTGCAAATATGGAATATGAATGTAGTTCTGTGTTACTACTTATTTTAGAAAAGAAATGGAAAATATAGGATGTCAGAAATCTCTGATTTTCACCATGTATTTTATGTATAAGTATGCTAATCATTGATTGGTTTTCATACTTATACACTTTATATAAAATAAAGTGTATAAGTATGAAAACCAATCAATGATTAGCATACTTATACAGAAAATACATGGTAAAAATCAAATATTTCTGACATCTTATATATATATATATATATATATATATATATATATATATATATATAGGAAAAATAAAAGCTAAGTTAGTGAAGAAGAAGAATTCTTCTTCACTAACTTCATATCAGTATTATCTTGGAAAATCTTGATAAACTCTTCTCTTGAAATTGGCTTATGATATACTTTCAACTGATGACCATTCACAAGAAGAGGTACCTTTTCTTCATCAATTTTCCTTATCTTGACTGCTCCATTATCAAAGACTTTTTCAATATCATATGGCCCAAGCCAATGAGTCTGAAACTTCCCTTAAAAATCTTTGAATTTTGAATCGAACAAAAGTGCCCAATCCCCTGCTTGAAACTTCTTCTCATTGATATATTTATCATACCATTTAGCCCTTTGTTGTTGGACTATATTGGTTCTTTGAATTGCATCTTGCCTGATTTCATTAAGCTCATTGAATTGCTCCAATCGATGTTTCTGTGCTTCCGATAAATCAAGTCCCAATTGGACTGCCATCTTGAAGGTTCGAATCTGAAACTCTATAGGGAACAAGACTTTCTTTCCATAAACAAGTTCATAGGGAGTATGTCCTATTGTATTCCTCCATGCAGTTCTGTAGGCCCATAAGGCTTTAGGAAGCCTTTCTACCCAATCTCTTTTGTGTAGATGTATAGTCTTAGTGAGAATTCCTTCAATCACTTTATTGGTAGACTCCACTTGACCATTTTCTTGTGGATGATAAGGAGTAGACTTTTTGTGCTTGATATTGTAATATTCAACGAGACTTTTCACCAACTTGGATGTAAAATGGGATCCTTGATCTGTCACAATTTCTCTTGGAACACCAAAACGAGTGAAGATATCCTCAAAAAGAAAATTAACTACAGAGCGTTCATTAGCAAAAGGTAATGCCTTAGCCTCTACCCATTTAGTGACATAATCAGTACATACCAAAATATATTTCTTTTGTTTAGATGGTGGATTGATTGGTCCAACAAAATCCAAGGCCCATTTTTCAAAAGGTTCAATGAATACCTGAGGTTGTAATGACATTTCATCTGAAGGAGAAAGTTTCCCTACCCTTTGACAGTTGTCACTTCTTTTGACATATTCTCTAGCATCTGTAAAGATGGATGGCCAATAATATCTTAAATGAAGGATTTTATAGGATTTCCTCTTGTCAGCAAAGTTTCCACCACAAGGTTCATCATGACATGCCTTAAGAATTTCAGGCATTTCATCTTCTCGAACACATTTTCTGATAATGAGATCTGAACTTGTTTTATACATTTCATTAGTAATCCATGAGTATCTTGCACTTATTTGAATAAATTTTATTTTCTCCCTAAGAAACAAATGTGAAGGTAATTTTCATGTGACTAAGTAATTAGCAATATCTGCAAACCAAGGAGTTTGAGTAGTTATTGCAAAAATATATTCATCGGGAAATTTATCCTCGACTGGAGTGTCATCTTTGATATTTTGAATTCTAAACAAGAAATCAGCAAATGTATTTTTTTTTCGAGGTCGGTCTAAAAAAGTGATGTTGAATTCTTGTAGGAGTAATAACCATCTTGTAACTCTGCCATTAGTAATAGATTTATTAATTAATTATATAATTGCAGAGTAATCTATATGAACAAAGGTTTCATAGCCTGTAATATAAAGTCTGAATTTGTTGATAGCATGAACAACAACTAAGAATTCATTTTCAGTTACAATGTAATTTAACTCAGTAGGAGTCAAACCCTTGCTTGTGTAATAGATGGCATAGGGGATCAAATATTTTTGTCCTAATACAACTCCCAGAGTTGTATCTTAAGCATCTGTTGAAATGTGAAAATGTAATTTCCAATTTGGACCTCTTAAGATGGGTGCTTCATAAATTTTTGTTTTTAAAGTTTCAAATGCCAACTCGCAATCAGGATTCCAACTAAATTCACAATATTTGGTAAGTAACTTGAAGAGTGGGGATGCTATTTTAGTGAAATTTTATATAAATCTTCTATAATATCATGTGAATCCTAGAAAAATTCTAAAATCCTTTTGACAACTTGGAATTGATAGTTTAAAGATGACTTCAACTTTAGATTTATCAGCTTTAATTCCATCTCCTTAAATGTGATGTCCTAAAACAATCCCTTATGTAAACATCATAAAACATTTTTCATGGCCTAGTGAAAGGTTTGCTTCCTTACATCTTTTAAGAAACTTTTCCAAATTTTCTAAAGCTTATTCAAATGAATTCCCATAAACTGTAAATTCATCCATGTACACCTCTACACAATCATGTATTACATCATAAAAAATTCCTAGTACTGCCCTTTGGAATGTTGCAAGTGCATTGCACAATCCAAAAGGAAGTACTCGATAAGCATAAGTCCCCCATGGACAGGTGAATGTGGTCTTATCTTGATCTTCAGGTGTTGCCTGAATTTGATTGTAACAACTAAAACCATCCAAGAATGAGAAATACTTTTTACCTACTAATGTATCCAATACTTGATCTATAAAGGGTAAAGGAAAATGATATTTTAGGGCAGATTTATTCAATTCTCAATAACCAATGCATACCCCCCATTTACCATTCTTTTTGGGCACAATCACTAAAGGGGAAACCCACTGACTATCTAAAATTGGGTAAATTAAGTTCACATTCAGCAATTTTTGCAACTGTTCTTTCACAATTTCCCTAATATTTGGATTCATCCTTCTTTGAGGTTGTCTGATAGGTTTAAAATTTTCCTCAATGTAGATGTGATGTATACAAGTCTTAGGACTAATTCCTTTCATGTCAGTGTATTCCCATGCATATGCAGAAGAATGTTGCTGTAATGTTCTGATTAACTTTTCATGTTGTAATCTCTCCAAGTTATTGTTTATGTTCAAAGTTTTCCTTGGAAAGATTTCAACTGTAGAGCTACCAAATTATTCCATAGAATAAAGAGACATCTGCGTAGATCACAAATATTCAATATTGGATTTTTCTTGAAATTGATCATGTTCATATTCTAGAGATGATTCAAAAATTTTCATTGAATTTAAGATTTGACTATCTTCACTCATGGTTGAAATAGTAAAGAGAGGTTGTATATCATTATCATCATCAATCCATTCTTTTTCATCTAACTCTGTGATTGTTTTTTCTAGAGGATATAGAGTGAATTTGTTTGTTGAGTTACCATCAGAGATATACATGTCACCAGATCTACAACTAATGAAAGCATCAGTTGTAACCAACCAAGGTATTCCTAATATAAGCGGATGTCCTCATAGATTATTCTTAGGAGTTAAGATCATAAAATCAACAGGATACTCCCAAGAGTCTAAGGATACTGAAATATCTTCTAACACACCATCTGGCTTGATTACAAATCTGTATGCTAATTGCAGCAATGTAGGTGTATAGAAAATATTAGGAAGTTTGAGTTGTTCCATGGTTTGTTTACTCATGATGTTTATTTTTGCTCCTAAACCAATCAATGTATTTGGAATTTCAACACCATTGATATGTGTTTTTACAACTAGACTTCCTGGATCTAAATATTTTTGTATGGCAATTTTTCCCATCATTATGTCTGCAATTTTTCCTACTAGCTGAATTCTTTTTATTTATTTTGTTTTTCTTCCTGGTTTCTTCATGCTCAACTCTTTTATTGTTTTGGCTAGAATTGAAATCTCTTTAATGACCTATAACAAAGGGATTTTGATGCAGACATTTTTCAATTCATCTAGAAAATCATAATTGGGCAACATAATATGCTTTTCTACCCCTTTATCAACTTGTAATCTTTCAGGAAAAGGAGGTGTAGAAGTAAGTACTGACGGTTTCTCTATAATAGGAGTTGAGTTTACTGGCTCTTTTTGTTTTTCATTTTCAGAATTTTGGTTTTGAAGAGATGTTCCCTCCTCAAAACTTTTATTTGGCTGTAGAGAATCTTCCTAAAAATTATCTTGTTCTTGAATAACTACATAAGGCTTTTTCTTTTCTATTATCCTACCAGATCTAAGTTGGAAATCATTAAGATCTAGAGGAGTAATCATGTAGGTTGGAAATTGCTGTCCTTCTATCATATAGGTATTTTGAGGATTTTTATTATTGGGGTTTGGTAATGGTTGGGCAGGTGGCTAATTTGGTCTTTGTGGAAATGGTAATAAAAGTTGTGGATTTTGGTTTTGGAGTTGGGGTTGTTGATTTTGTTGAGGAATTTGTTGGGAAGGATAGTTTGGATATGATGGAGGATATTGATAGTATTGAGAGAATCTTCCATTGGGATTTTGCACTCCTTGTGCCCAAGATTGAGATTGAGATTGATGCCAAGGTTTCTGCCAAGAATTCCAATTATTTGGTGGGATCTGAGTATACATTTGATTGTTAAAGCCTTGAGTTTGTGGCCCCTGCCATGGTCTTCTAGAGACAAAGAAAAGAGATTATGTTGGATTTGACGTTGTTTCTTCTTGAAAAACAACCTTAAGACCTGGAATTGAAGGACAACTCTTAGTTTCATGACTTTTTGAACAAATTATACAGGTCTCTATGACTTTTGCATCAAGGGGACATTCTCTTAAAGCATGCTTCTTTATGCATTTGGGACAGAAAATAGCTAAAGCATCAGTCTCATATTTCTGCTTGTTTTGTAATTTAAGGGTGTCTATTTGTTCACTAAGACTCCCTAAAATATCTATTTTAAATTCATCAAGCATGTTTCCAATTTCTTCCCTACCTACTGTTCTAATTGCATATTTATTTACTCTAGCAAGATAAAGGTCTCTTAGACTTTTCCCAGTTTTTGCTTTTCCCCTTAAGAGATGAATACATAATTCACCAATGTCAGATAATGGAAGTTGAGAGATATCTCCCTTTCCCATCACGTTGAGGATGCATATCCATTCATCTCTAATGGATTTTAATATAAGAGCTTTTAAAGTATCTTGATCTAAATTTTTCATTTTTTCTCTTTTTATGTTATAATTAAACCTTTCAATTAAATCTTCCAAATTCTCATCCTCTTTTTGCATCATTTTAAATACTTCATCCTTCTGATTGATGGGTATGAAATAATCCAAATATCTTTCTAGAAAATGCTTGCTTCATGTCATTCCATGTTCTAATAGACTGAGTGATTAAACCCATAAACCATTTTAAATTTGCTCCTTTCAATGTTGAAGGAAACAACTTAAGTTTTTTAGAGTCTTGTAAATAATCATAAGTTCTACATAAGACTTCAAATTCAAAAAAAAAGGTTTCATGGTCTTCACTTTTTAATCCATGAAAATTTGGGAGGATAGAATGTGAGATATTTTTCATTGTGCCATTTGTCTCTCCATCAACTATAGGGAATCCAAAAGAACTATCAATTTCCCTATTTCTTCTGCCTCCTCTTGCATTTCCTCTACCTCTTCCTCTACCTCCTCCAAATATTACATTTTCTCCATTTATAATTTCTCCTTCTCCTCCTCCTCCTTCTCCTCTTCCTGCCATTATAGATTCTTCAGAGCTAATATAAGATTCAACCTGCAAGGTTAACTGCTCTTCCTCTGGATCTTCTATTAATGGTATGTTGAAAGTTTCTCCCTCTTCCTCTCCACTAGGAATTTCTAACTCTTCAGCTAAAATATGTTCCCCTGTAGAGGTGAAAAAGGTTACTCCTTTTGTTGGAGATCTAGGATCATCTTCCTCTAAGACTTCCTCAGTGGATGAAGTAGAAGATCCTCCTAATTGGATTTTTGACCTTAGGATATTGTGTAAGCAATCAATATTCAATATGAAGTATTATCCTCTTGAGATGTTGTGTAAGCAATCAATTATACCTTAGTTTCTAAGTTCCTAGAAAGAAAATAAAATATGCAGAGGAAAGCTCAATAACTGTATGAATTAGATATTCAATCATTTAGTTTAGAATCATCTTCTTGAAATGACCTTTAAGAACATCCATTGATACAATTAATTGATAGTTCTAATCTAAGAAAGTAAATAAAAAAACAGTAAATGAAACTAGATAACTATGAATTCTTATTACTTCGAACTTGATTCAATTTGAAAATAGAAAGATCTATCCTCACAAAATGTTTTATAAGAACAATGATTACACAATTATGATTTAACTCTATGCTACTGATCAAAACTGAAATGTAACATTAATCTACTCAGAAAACAGAATTGACAAAAAAAGAGTAAGGAAATTAATCTAAAACAATGAACGAAAAACCTCCTCCTGTGCAGGGGCCCTCTGCAACAGATTCAGTTGAGATCCTAGCTGGTTAAAGACGCACTTAATAAATCATTGGCATGAACACGATCCTTGTATTATAATATAATGGAGTCTTAAAATAATACACATTGTTTCAGCAAAAACTTAACTTAAAACTTAATTATCCTCGGTTCTGTACAACCGGAATTTATATAAACCAAACATAATTGTTTATGAGCTAATTCTACTACAGGTGGCTAATCTTATCCGACTTATAGAATTTCAATTTGATTGTTTAACTCTTGATTTTATACGATGGAGAAAATCAAGAGTCCTTTTGTTCTCGGCTAATGTCCTTTGACCGAACTTTGACCATGATCTTAGGCATCCTTTTCTATCTATCTCGATCAAGTAGATAGGACGAAATCCATGTGTAGATGATTCTTGAAGTGCCCATGTGGCTCATTTCTCCGTTTGATACCTGGAACTTGTCAGACCATGAAACTAGCTACGAAACCCATGATTAGCTGTAGAATAGGCTGTGTTCTATAGCCAAATTACAAAAAACCATTCAAATAGCAAGAACATCAGAATATAACATGGAAATAATTTAAATTCATTCCTTGAGACAAAACATGACATTTATCATTAATTGGAGTATGTGAACTTATGAGAAAGTAAGTGAAAAGGGTGAGAAATGATGTCAGAGAGAGGATAATTATGAGGTTCAACACTTACCCGTTGCCAGCTACAAACAACAGTATTGCAGTGACGAGGAAGATCCAAAGGATAATCACATAGACATTAAAACTATGCTGCGATTAGATCTCAAAGTGATTGAATTTACAGTAACCAGATTGTGTGGGAGTGCAACTCCACATGTAGCCACTAATCACAAATGCAGACCGCGGTAGAGCATTTCGGAGGTACCATATTTAACTGGTGCGAAGGGGTATTGGCCAATATGAAAGGCCAATTAGCTAGATCAAAGAATGCAAAGTTGAAAAACTTTGGTTGTGGTGCCATTTTGATTTTATTTGCTTTAGAGAGAATCCTGATTCTCGCCCCTCAGATGATTCTAGTAGATCATGGGGAACCTCGGGAACCTCAAATGGTACGTTGGGTGGAATTAATGGCCTGCCATGGTGGCGATGGCAGTTCAGTGGTTCGGTTCACTCGGGCATACTTTATGTGGCTAAGGAACCAAGTCTTCACCATCGAAGACTTCCCCCATGCAGGTCTAGATTTCAGAGGTGATCCTGAGATGTCTTTGCCTCTAGGGGCACAGTGGGACGAATCAGGTAAACGAACTATTTTGATGTTTTTAATCTAATTTTATTTGTTTTTAATCGTCCAATACTGATATAAAATATTTAAATGCAGATTTTGGCCCAAAACGACTAGTTATACTCTACCACTTTGATAGGCGGTAAGCAGAGCCTATAACCACCACAGGACCAGGCAGTAGAGACCCTAGCAGATATGGAACACAACCTGGATAGTTTAACCATAGACATTCCTGAGACAGGAACACATGACATTCCTCTCCAACTTCAAAGACATGTTACGGGTGTTCTAGGACCGTTTAGGATATTCCTGCACAAGGTGGTGTGTGCCCTAGTCTATTACCATGATCATCATCACAGATAGTGGATGATCATTGTGGATTGACATTTTTTGTTTTTTGTATCAGTATCTATTAGATCATAAGGTATTTGAACCTATGATCATAGACGATGTAATATTTTTTAAAACAAACCTATATATGATATTACTACTTTCTCTGAGTATATTGTTCAACATGTATCGATTGTTGTTTTAGTTTACTATGTTAATGTTGCAAATGTCTATTTAGAACATGATTAGCTAATGCATCGGCCAATGTGTTTAAATTCCTTGAAATGTGTTGATATTCGATATAATCAAACTGTCATTCCAAGAGACGAACCTTCAAAAATAATCTAAATAACACCGGATTTTTAATTGCATATACCCTATTTAAATGTAATACAATGAGTTCTGAATCCAACCTAATGATAAAATGTCGCATGCCAAATGAAATGGCATCAGATAATAACTCAATCACTCCGCTATATTCTGCAATATTGTTCTTTGTTTGACCAAGGCATACCCCATGCATAGAAACTAACTTATTGGTGGGTGAATAGAAAACCCAAGCCGCGGAAGAGATATTCTGTGTACTACGACAGACACCATCAGCAAAACCAATGTACGTTTGAAGGGATGTCGACATCTGAAATATCAAGAGTAATCAAGATAACTAGTGATAGTAGTAACAACAAACTTAATCTAGGTACACTTATCTAATCTAAGGCACACTATCTAAAAAGTAATTGTTGTATAAGAAATATCTTCACATGAAATTCAAGCATAATATCTCTTAATATAAAGACCATTTATGGGTTTATCTAAAGAGACCCCATAATAATCATTCAATTCATAGGCTCCTTTCGCAAGCATGCGCTTGAAAATGTAGGGACCATGCCACATCGGTTTGAATTTTCCAGCTCCTAGCTTATCGTTAGCTTGATCGTACACTAAGACTAGCTCACCTTCTAAAACAACATGACGAGTAACACTTTGATCGTACTGAGCTTTCACACGTTTCTTATGAGCTTCTACTACTAATGCAGCGGTGTGTCGAGTCTCGTCTAATTGTGTTAAGTACAAAAAACGTTTTTCCTCTTCAGAGGTAGTTGGTAACAACTCAATGGCTAATTGGAGTGACGGTATTTCGCATTCAATGAGTAACATAGCTTCTAAACCATAGACAAGTTGAAAAGGAGTGAACCCTGTAGTAGTTTTTTTTGAGGTTAGGTATGCCCATAGTGCCGAAAAAAGCATGGTATGCTAATTCGAATTGTGAGTTCCGATAATCCGTTTAATCATGGTGGTTAAAACCTTGTTGACGAATTCAACTTGACCATTAGCCTGCAGGTAATATGGAGTAGAGTTGTCATGGTGCAGGCCAAGTTGATCGGAAAGTTCGATCATCATTATATTTCGAAAATGACTCCCATGGTTTGTGATAATAGCTTGAGGCACACCGAAATGAGAAATTACATCATTGAATACGAAATTAGTTGCAGTTTTTCCATATGCCGCGAATGTAGGCATCGCCTCGGCACATTTAGTAAAGTAATATAAAGCAAGAATAATATACCCATGCCCCCTGGCCGAGTGAGGGTTACATGTAATGAAATCAATACCCCATTTCGCAAGAGGACCGACAACAATGATTGGGTGAAGAGGAGCTGGAGGCGCACGCATATTTTGATAAAAAATTTGGTAGTTGTGGTATTTCCAGACCACAATAATACAATCTTTGAATACTGATGGCCAAAAATAACCAGCGCACAATATCTTTTGGGTTGTGGCAAACCCAAACATATGACCACCACACGCTCCAAAGTCGCAATCATTCAAAATCCTTTCAGCCTCTTCATGAGATATACAACGTCGAAAAATAGAATCTGCACCACGACGATAAAGAGTGTCTTCAACAATATTGTATTGTTGGGATTGATATCGGATTCTCCATCGATTTGAACGTGAAAGCTCTGGACGAAAGGTTCAGGTTTGAAGATATATAATGATATCTCCATACCATGTATCTAAAGAACTTATAAGAAACAAAGATTCATCTGCGATGGGATTCTCTACCACGGTTTCCGTCTCAGTATTGGGAAAGTCACACATGAGTTCTACAAACACTAGTGATTTCTTTGATTTAGGTTTCTCGAATTCCAAATCAAACTCTTATAGGATAATAATCCATTTAGAGTATTTTCCCCCAAGTAACTGTTTTGTCAAAATATACATCATCAGGTTGTAATTAGATATCACAGTCATTTTACGTAATAGTATGTAGTGATGAAATCGTTGGACAACTTGAACTGCTACCAAGGCCAATTTCTCCACATGCAAATATTTGATTTCCGTCGAGTTAATATTTTGACTTAGATAATAAATCACATGCTCATTGTGAGATTCATCCTCTTGAACCAAAACCATTCCAATGGTGGAATCAGAGGCAGCTAAGTATAAAAAATAGTCCTGGTGATAATTGGGTGGATGCAATAACGATGCATGGGTCAACGTGTGTTTTAATGCATCAAAATATCAATCATCAATCTCATCCCAAATAAAAGGAACACTTTGTTTCAACAACCGGGTAAAACCTTTTGTTAACTCAGCATAATTCAGGATAAACCTACGTAGAAATTTTGCTTTCCCTTGCAACTTTGGAGTTGGTGAAGTGTGGAAGGAGGAGGTAAATTGATGATGGCCTAAACCTTCGAGGGGTTGACACGAATGTCGGCTTTTGAAACAATGAATCCTAGTAATCATCCCGATCACACACAAAAAACACATTTGTGTGGGTTCAAACGAATCTTGTAATGCCTACATCGCATGAAAATAGTTTATAAGTGTGTAGGATGATCCTCCCTGTGTAAAGAGTGAGCAGGTAAGTCATCCAGATAAGGTTGTACAATATGTTTGATATCATAAAAAGCATAAGTGTAATATCCCAAAAGGGAGAATGCAGCAATAATTCACACAATATAAGAACTTATAGCAAGATAAACAATAAATCTAAGTACAAATCAGAATATGCAGAAAGAGCTAAGCCAATTTATTATATTGGAGATGAATCAGTTACACAAGTACAAGATATAAGTAGATCTAGCCAAAAATATGAGCTAGGATCACCCTGAAAACATGTGTGAAGCAGGTACAGCGTAACTGTTGAGGCTCTACAGCAAATATTGTGCTCTCTTCAGCACAATATAAACATGGAGTTGCAGGCTAAAAAGAGAAATGCAGATCTACTCAAAACTGGAGCTTTGATGATGCCAAGATTCAAGATCTTGCCAATGTGATGGATTCCCAAGATAACCCCGAAAGGATTTTCCAAATCTGCAACTTTGGAAAAATCACCTCCCCAGAGTTTGATCCTTGATATGCTGGGAAATACAGATCTGAAGAACAGATGGCTGAAATATGATATCATATCAGATATATTCTTGAAGGGTTGATCCTTTCCTCAGATCTATGAGCTAGAAGCTCTAGATATAGCTTCTCAATCCTCCAAAAGATGATTGCAGCTGCTGCAACACAACTGCCTCTAAAAACTGTGCTATGAGGGAAAGAGAGGCCTTATGCCTGCTGAAATATGCTGCAATAAACTCCAGGCTGATGGTGAGACTGATGGCTATGTGGAGGAATGATACTCCACTAAATTGCTAGCTGAAGTCCTAGCAACTTCCTTCCTCCTTTCTGATCTTCAATATGGATAGCGTTATTCTTGGAGAGAATACTACTGCTAGGAGGTCAATAAATTTTGGCCTGATTCCAGATTTGTAATGTGGCTCTGGGAGTGCTGATATATAAGCCCAAGTGATGGGAATAATCCCTCACCTTGTTCTCCAGCTGAAGTACTGAAGACAACTTCCACCTTCCAAACTGATCTTCAGAAATCTGCAGATTTCTAAATATGAAAGTCCTACAAAAAGTAGAAAAAGGAAATGGCACTTAAAGCCTAATGTATAATGAATTACAAACCTCGTCCTTAGAGATCACTCAAAAAAAGAGGAGGGATCCCCGCTCGGGAACACCCTGTGCTAAACAGCACCTGCAATCTCTGCTAAACAGCCCAAGAATGCAGTGGAATGTCACTTGACAATTCCAGATCTAAAAGATCATACATCAAAATAATCCAAATGCCTTTCACCTTTGCCTTCATCTCCTTTATAATGATTGAGCCATCCCAAGCCTTAGCCCTAATCTCAACTGCGTTGTCACATGTGGAAAAGATCCTCCAAGTGGGATAGCGTTGTTTGACCAAATCAACCAAACAGTCTAGGTGCAATGTACACCTCTTCCATCATGTGTGCTTCATTTGCACATGATCCTCCACCACTTGATCATTAATGCTCAATGATCCTTTGTTTGACATATTCAAGATCTTAGTTGAATAAATCAACCCTCCATAATATCTCTCATTAAATGATACATGATCTCCAATCTCATTCACATTAGTAGTTGCTCAACTACCTCTTTTTGCAGATCTAGTCTAAATTAATCCACATTCACAGATAAAAAGTGGATATTTATTCTTATTGAGGATTGTGGGTCCCTCCACCCTTTTATTTACTTAATTAATTAAGAAAATCAAGGACTCTAATATTCCAAATATGATGTGAAAATTTCGGAATATTACAGTCTCCCCCCCCTCCCCCCGGGAAAATGTTGCTTGTCCTCAAGCAACTCCAAAAGTAGATGCAAATCCATCCCCTCCGAATGGCATCCACATAAGGAAGGCTTCCTCCATTTGTTGCAATATATTATGCATGTTTGGTTCCAAATTTGTCTTTTTAAAGACTAAAGAATGACCTCCAACTGTTTATTTAGATTTCCTCCTTCCATCATGAAGTTCCAAGTGACAACCATATGATGTCCAACATCATCATCAATACATGAGGTGCACACAATAAGGTGGTTCTCTTCACAAGGGAAAAGCTCCATTACACAATACATATCTTCATCCCATGTTTCATGAATTAGATTGAGCATTGAGATGCTCTCATACTTAGCCTTGTTGGCCTTGTTGGATCCAAACTTCATCATTCCAATGTGATGCAAAAGAAGAAGGGAAGAAGTAATGTGGGTAGACAAATATGTCAAACCATATTCTCCTAACAATAACCATCAGAGTAAGGCCCTTTGTTGCCGTTCTCCATCTTCTCCATGTAAGATGGACAAGCCAAACTCCCCCAAAAGCAATCCAAACAACAAGAGACCTTGTTGCTTTCTCTCCTCCTCATGTGCATCATGAAACACAGGCATACTAATGGACATAGGAAATGTCACATCAGCCCAATACAAAGAAATATCATTAATGCACATCATGAGATCATTATGCCAATTTTTACTCAATACAAAACACATAGACATAGGAGATGCCATGTGGTGGCCAAAATCTCTCAAGTAAAACCAAAATGAACATGCCTTACCTAGCTGAAATTTATCATTGAAAGGCAAGGCATGATTCAAAAAATGATGAGCTATTAGGTGGTATCCATACTCACCCAAGAGCAGCCAGCGTAGCAATGCCTCCTTCTTCATTTCATACATGTTTTTAAAGGCATGGATAAGAAAAATAGGTGCCTTTGGAGAGTGACATAAATCTCCCAATGGAAACCAACGTAACCAAGCATGCTGGCCCATACAAATCTGCAAGTGGATTTGCAACCCCTTGCTTATCATCCTTACCCATTCACTCCCATGGGGATGATGAATGAGGTACTGCATAATCATGGCATCCTCCCTTTGTAGAATGCCATCCTTCCCAAGCTGTTGAAGACTTTTTCATTTCATGAAATGTTGAAATGCATATCTAATGAGATTCTCTCTCCATCAAAGGCCCTCAAAAACCAAAGAAGTTTTGGATTCAATGCAAGAAGAAGTTTCTCTTTGAGCAGTGAGAGGCTCATTGAGAAAGGGTCATCTAGAAGGGAGAAAAGGTTTCTCATTTCAAGATGTCTACCATTTATCATCTTTGCTTCCATTGCTTCATGAGTGAAGCTACCTCCAGAATGCTCCAAGAATGATGAAGCCCCTCCTTTGCCACAGCTACTAAGTGACAGCGCTGTAGATCTGCAGGGTAATACATATGTTGTCTCAAAGTAAGGCACAATACTGATCTCATAATTAGCCATTGTACATAGGATAATGCTAATCCTATTTTCTGAAACTCTACATCTCAACTCAAGGGGTTGAATGTAGCTCAACAATGATAAATAGAGATAGTTTTCAGTCTCCTCCTTGATTAGATCAAGGGTCCTTTGTGTTGTGATATGTCTCTGCTTCAAATAAGCATTTTGTTCTAAATCTTGGTTATGCATTAGTATTGAAACAATATGTGTTGAAATTTTATGCATACCTTGGATCAACTGATATGTGGGAACCTCTTGCCAGAACACAAGAGTTCCTCCAACCGGGACAATAGTGTCTCCAACTGCTGGTAAGAGTGATGGCCTCTTTGCTTCAAGTGTACCAGCGCTGGTATCCTCCTCCTCTTCCTCATGCATCTCCTGGTCCATGCATGGG